>JAVQJD010029684.1:0-20922 GCA_036023655.1 Nannoperca australis | reverse complement strand
TGCCTCACAATCTCAGCCACATCCCCACTTCTAAGCTCGCTCTCTCTCTCTCTCTCTCTCTCTCTCTCCCTCTCACACACACACACACACACACACACACACACACACACACACAGATGTAAAACACATCAGCATGGATACGCATGCCTCCACCTCACGCAGCAGCATCAAAACAAACCACAGCGTTATTGTGTATGCAAATCAGTAGACGGACACGCTGGCATTTCTCTATTCTATTAGACTGTATTACACATGCTAATCAAGAATGATATTGTGTTATTAAGCACAGTAATTAATAAATTAACTAAATCCGCAAGAAATCAAATCTATAGAAGTCTTATTGCTGCAGCAGCCACTGAGCATGTCTCTCCATGTCCCTGCTTTTTGTTTTTGTTTGTTAAACAGTGGCGTTCCCTGAGGATAGGGGGGGGTGGGGGGGTGGCACCTCCCTGCCCAGGATTACATTAATCAAAGTATTTATTTCCCTCGGGGAAGTAGGCGCAAATCACTCCAAATCCCAGTAAAATTGGATAACAGAAGAACGGGCGCATCTAGGGTAAAGCTCTAACGCGCTTTTTTGCTCATTTCACCAACTTAATGGATCTAGTTCTATCTAACTTTGTGGAACAGTGTGCGTGGAAGAGCGAGGGAGGGGGGGGTGCAAAGCTAAAGGTATTGAGCCCTTTGAGAAGACAAACAACATAATTGGATGGGAGCGGGTGCTCAGGTAGAGAAAAAACAACACTAACCACATCCCTGAAAGGAGTGACTCTGGATATAGAGCTGTACAAATAACAGCCATTCTGTGATTCCCTGTCCCTGTCTGGGTCCGAGCCAGCAGCAGGAAAAACTAGCTTCTAAGATCCCCAATCTGTAATAGACGCGTCAACCTCCAACAACAAAGCTGCCCGCCTTCTTTCCGCTAAGTCTGGTCAATCCATCGCAAAACCCACAAAGTAGTAAAAACAGCAAACAATCCTGATTCCGTCTTTGCACTATTTGCTAAGTAAATTACTTGTGATGTTTGAGCAAAGCCCGGATGGCTAATAAATCAGCAAATGTTTACAGCCGAGCCAGTGCTGATAAGGCAATAAATACAGCACCCAATATGCTGCCTATTACAGGTAATGCAAATAAAATAATAGGGCTGTAATTTTTCCTTATGTGTTGTTGTGGGAGTGCTTTGATATTCATGAGGGAAATGGGGAGGAAATGTCGTCCCTCGGCCTTTATGGGTGCAGCAACGCGGCTGCCTTCGTCCCAATCAGGGATAAATGATGGCCTTGTTGCGTTGGAGGCAACCCTGCCACCCCGAAACACACACAGGCTTGTATGTTTGTAGACACATGCTTGCACACACACACACACACATTCTGTTGCAGCCATGTATGCAAGGAGTATGAGAGGGAGCTGGAGTTGCCAGCTCTCAGCCTGGCCTCTCGGGGTAAAAGCAACCTGCCTGCATGGTGTACCATACCTGGACTGAGTGTATGTGTAGGAATATTCCACTTGTATTTGCCTTGTATATAATCTAGTGTATGTGTGAGTGCCCCTACTTCTGTTACACAGCTGGCCTGTTTCTCCAGCCTGTGTTTCTGCAGTATATAATGTGTCGAGGTGCAGGTGGGATGCACACATAGAGACAGACAGTGCGAACTGTTTGCCGTCATGTATGGGCTTCCGTCTGATGATCCATGATGCTTAGCAAATGAGCAGAAAATCTACAGCTCTAATGGGACCAGTGAAGGTTGGATGGATGGGAACATAAAGCACTGTAAGCTCTCAAATCAGCACTTATAGAAGGTTTTAATAACACAGTGAAATGTGCAAATGTACGCCAAGTGCTTGTATCCATATTGTTGTTGTACCCGTTTTGCTAAACTTAATTTTTGTAGCAACTCTTAACAATCAAACCAAATATTTTGCATGTTGTTGCCCAATTACTTACACTTTACATCAATGCAAATCATATTGCTACACTTTAAAATGTCCTACCATTCCTGGCACCCATTGGCTTCCAGTCATTTCTGTATGATATGAATCTCTACTTTCCATATTATTGCTGCAATTCGTTTATACTTTTGTCATTTTGAAAAGTAGGCTGCACAGTTTTACAAATTTGAATATTTTTTTTCTTGCAAACACCTTTGTATAGTACTTTGAAAGCCTCTTTAAGACCCCTGTTTAAGGCGATGTAGGTTTTGCATAGTATTACATTGTGCTGCGTCTCCATCACACACACTGAGTGTATGACTGGCTGAGTGTTGCTAGTTAGCTGCAGCTTTAAGGCATCTATAATAATGATCAGTGACTCCCAACTTGAAAAAGGGGCCTTGCTGTGGGGGTCGGCGTCTGTTGTTGATGATATGCGGCCACAGTGACGTGCTTTTCATACATGAGCTTGTGTGGTCACGTTCAGCAGCCGGGAAGTCTTGATTCATGTGGGCATTATGCACGCCGGACGCTTATGGCACCTCTCCCTGTTGCTGTGCAGTCAGGCCCATTTGTTTGGAAATGGGTTTACATACATCTTCTTCCAAATGACTCTCCCTCTTCCCCTCCCTGGGCTTACAGCTCTGGCACACACACACACACACACACACACACACACACATAACCACAAACATGCAGCTATATCAGTTGCAACAGAGGGCATTTAGGTGATCTGTCGGCCATGTTGGAGGTTTGTAGCTGGGCAGCTGTGGTCCCTAAGAAAGATTCAATGATCTTGGGTCAATATTTGACTTTGTTTTCATCTGATAGAATTGGCTTTTTGAGCTATATAACCATCTGCATTTGTGTTTAAACCCATGTGATTTATTCACCAGCTACTAGGCCCCAAAGATCTACCATAATCTGCTACCATAGGCTCCAGACAACAGAGATCACATGACACAGCTCAGCTGTTAGCCCCTTTACGCTGGCTTCCAGTTGAAGGTTTTATCTATTTAAATCACCGCAAAAGTACCACAATTCAGCCTCAGATCCTGCCACAAAACTCTGCTAGTAGTTCCCCTGGTCCAGACTTAAAGGCCCCCACAGCTTGTGTTATTTAACAAGAGAGATTTCTGTATTCTAGTTTTTTAGGGGGTCTGGGTCTTTAAGGTTTCCTTTTAAAGAACTCCATGTTCCGACTTGAGATTACGTTTGTGCCCTCAACCTCAGATCCTGCAACAAAACTGCAAGTTTTTTCTTTTTAGACTTAAGACTAAGAGTTGTGCATTTGCTGTCATGGCCCCCGAACTCTGCTAAAGCTCGTTACCTCAGTGACTTTTTTAATATCAGACACACATTCATTTTACACTCATTCTGTTTGAGCTCTTTTGAAACCCATTTCTCTTGGTATTGTCCTAAACTCTCCTAAACCTAAAGTGTTTGGGCTTGTGTTTCTGTCTTGGAAGTCATTAAAGTGCTATACAAATAATAGCTGCTGTTATCACTACATTATGGGAGAAAGATTGCTTTGCTAAATGACTCTGGTTAGCTGTTAGCTGCTAGTAGGTGTTTGTTGATGAGTGTCAGAGACTCAACCATACTCATGCTGTGTTTGATCCAACAGCTTGTGACATACATTATCTCAACCTTAAGTAGATTTCTTTGTAGGACTTCTGCAAATTTACTAACTTTTTCATTAGTTTGTGAATTACTGTAATTTATGTGGTTGCAATTCTTCCATGCTCACAGTTAAGTTAATACAAGTCAGGCATTTCTTCATGACCTTTGGACCCTTAAACTTTACAGTCTCGAGTAGACAGCAGACGTGATTTCTGGATGTGTGACTGCAAAGCCTGTATAGTAGTATGATTGGCTGCACTTACAGGCACACTCTCTCATCCCTGCTTCATAGAGCTGCTGCCCCCCAACACACACACACACACACACACACCCCGACTCTCCCCCATCTCCTCCCTCCTTCGCTATCCAGGCCTGGCGAGAGCATTCAAGCCAGCAAGCATCACAAAAGCAGCTTTGAGGGGATTGCACGCTGGCCGCCGACCCCTCCAAGCTCACACCCACCACACATTACTCACCAGCAGGCCTGAGACACTGCAGACAAGGCTGGGAAATAGTGTATGTCACAGGACCGGAGGGAGGACTCTTACACTACAACCTCCTTCCTCTGTTTGGGTTTCAGAGAGAGGGTGTTTTTGGTTTTACTTTGAAGGGGAATCTTTAGCTTGCATAAATGATGAGTAGTTAGAGGAGTTAAACAATGCAGCACAGAATATAGTACAATAGAACTTTGTTGTTCAACCATGTTGGAAAATTGCCTCAGCATGGACTGTCAAGTCGAATATCCCTCTCAGCTTTTGGCTTTTGGTCGTGCACTGTCAGTTCGTCATTCCAGGAAGTGATGTTGACTGTGTGTAAATGTGTGTGCACCTCTCCATTTGTTGCCTGTTTTGGCGAGCCTTTTCTTCAAAAACAAAACACCAGGTTTGTTTTTTAGGATCACATTAAATCTGTCCTTCTGAGGATTTGAACAAGATTTCTTTTCTTGCCTTGATATAGAATGCTATATATAGTAATAGTTTTCAGAGTTTGTCAGAATATTATTCGCGCTGCCTGAAAGGTAGTGTCACATTCAACACGTCATGTGTCGTCAGTTCGGGACAAAACACATTTTGGTTACTTTTCAAAGCGGCATATGGCGCCACACATGTGGGTATTAATATATTTTGCCGAAAACAGTTTCACTGCTCATGTGAATGTCTTCATTGTCAAAACAGGAAAAAAGACTGAAAGCTTGTATTATGTTCCTACAACTTCCAAATCAAGGTCTTCCACAGGGACGCCTCCTTTGTATGACTGAACTTGAGATAATGCAGGGTGTCATGTAAAATGAAATTACATGCAGCACGCCGTTCTCTCCTTCGCACAGTGCGTCTTGTTCTCAGACTGTAACCTTCACATTGTAGGTGTGAGACGAAAGCTTAGCAAAGCATGGCCAATTCTCAGCGGTTACGCCGGTGGTTGGAGATGGCGTTAGTGAGGGTGGTGTGTTTTAAATTCAGCCCCCCCACCCACCCGGTGTGCGCGGCTGTGTTTGTCGTAGACCTTTTGGATTAGCGGTCCACAAACACAAATCCTCCCCAACAATGACTAACACACGTCTCGATACGC
The DNA here is from genome assembly GCA_036023655.1 of Nannoperca australis. Taxonomy (NCBI): domain Eukaryota; kingdom Metazoa; phylum Chordata; class Actinopteri; order Centrarchiformes; family Percichthyidae; genus Nannoperca; species Nannoperca australis. Next base: position 15,798 of record JAVQJD010029684.1, on the reverse strand, counting down.
TGTCGGTATCTGCCACAGAAACTCGGTTTAGTCTACATTTACCCAACCTGTGTGCTCTCCAGCTAAAACTCTGAATGACACTGTGTACGCCGCTCCACGTAATCTGACTCAGTTCAGATCTTTGTTTTTACTCCACTGGGCTCACTAACAGCCCCAAAAGTGTAACAGTCACACCTTTAGAGCCTCAGCATTAAGCCAATTTCTTATGTTTAGTCATTATTTTTCTTAAAACAATAGAACATTTCTGGCAATAGCTTCACTTGTCTCTGATTAGTTTCACTTCTTTCAGGATACTCTTTCCTAGATACTCAAATCAAGAAAATGTCAGTTCATAAGCACTGCAGACAAAGCCGCTCACTCACTGCCATGGTACTGTATCTCTGCACTCCACAAATCACCTGTCAATCAAACAGTGTTTTGTCCCTTTACATACATTTTGTCTTGTTGACATTTGAGTTTCTTAGCTGTATTTCTGTCTCAGTTGGCAGGGCCATGTCTGCTTACGCTAAGCACCCTGTTCCTCTATCTTCTGCTCACTCCAAACAAACTGAAAACACATCATGTTCCCAGGAAAGAGTTGCCAGACAAACAGTGTTTGGGACAAATGGAAAAGCATTCATGAACTTACTATAGACCGGACTGCAGGCGGCAGTTGTCAACAAACATTCGCACAAATCTGTTTTGGGACAAATTAAAGCTCATACAAACCATGTGTATATGTCACAGATTATGACTCACGAGTCTCAGAAGTGACCGGTTCTGTTGGAGAATGTTTTGTAGTATTGATCTAGTTTTGTAAAGTAGTGGATGCACTCAGAACTTTCACTAAATGTAGTAATACGACAAGGTCCATTCAAATGTTTACTCTGATAAAAGACAGAGAAGTATTATCCACCTACTCATAAAGAATGGCCTGTTTCAATGTTATATTATTATATATTGTATATCATTATATCTCCACAATGTAAACTTCCAGGACGTAAGAAACACAGCCATGTTTTCAACTTCATGACACTGCGTCTTTCACATAAGCCAGTGGGTTTGTAATGTTTTTAGCTTAAGAAATGAGAAAATCCAAAGATGCAATGTTTTTCACTGGACAGTGGTGAAATCTATTACTGGACTATTGTTTTGATGCATTGTCAAAGTGGTCACAGTAGAGCTGATTTTAGTCGCATGTATTGTAGTTATAAGAAACACACAGTGTGCTGGATCAAACAACAAGCCCAGAAGTCAGATAAGAAGAGCTGCTCATTGTACTGATCGACATTCAACAGAGCAACAATCTTCATCAGACATTGTCAAGTAAACACCGCAGAGCAGACACAAACACACTCACCACTCAGGCGTTTGCAGTCTGCTTGATTAAGAATGGGCCTTTTTCACAGGAGACATTTTGACACGTCAAAATCAAAGGTGTAAATAATAGATATAACGATGGATGAGTTCCATTTCGCTGCTTTGGTTTTGTGCATGCTGGCTCACTGTCACGCTGTCATGGCTTACACTTGAATAGAACGGAGCCCTCGTACCACCTGTGCTACGTGAGGAAGCATTTAGAACCAGTACTTGAGTAAAACTAGTGATACCACATTGTGAAAATACTCCATTACAAGTAAGAATCCTGCATTCAAGGTATGAAAGTAACAAATAAACTAAAATCATCAAAAGTACTTGCCAAATGGCTCCTGTGAGTGTTATGCACTACTGTATAATTAGTAATTACTGATGAGTAACAATGCGTCATATATAACATCATTATATGATGTGTATGTAAAACATTGATTTGTAAAGTAAAGCTGGCAGTGCAGTGGAGTAGAAGTATAAAGTACCTCTAAACTATACTTAAGTACAGGACTTGAGTAAATGCACTTCCCTCCTCTGGGTTTGTATATTAAGTGTCATATTTGAATATAGTTTGACTATTTTGTTTGTAAGAGTGCACCCATCTCTTTCTAATGTCTGTTGTTCTCTTTGTCTCTTCCTTTTTCAGGAGAGCCACAGTCCCCTGGCAACACACAAACACATACACACACACCAAACTTTGGTCCTCCTACGACACCCCTCCTTGTCCCGCATCCTCCCCCCTGATGCAGAACCTCTGGAGGTAAGGGCCTTAGCTTGTGTGTGTGTGTGTGTGTGTGTGTGTGTGTGCGCGTCTCTCTCCCCCAGCTAAAGCGGACACGACGTCTCCCCAGCTTCCGTTTTCCTCTGCACGCCCGCTGCTGGAGTATTCACGCTTCAGGCTGTTTTCTTTGAGAGAGAGACAGAGTATACAAATATGCAAATGCTATTGTTGAAGCACAGAACGAAAGGGGGGTGGGCAGCTCCTTTTACACCCCCCTCACCTCCCTGCTGCCACCGTTACAGCTTCAATCTCTATCCATCCATCCACATGGGTAGAGAGTGAGAGAGAGGGCTTTAGGTCTGACCGAGGAGAGAGACTGCAGGGGCGGGATATTAAAAATATACTGAAAGGCCACCATTGTCTGTTTCAGTTGAGGCCTTTTTTGGACCCAGTGGTAGAATACACACACACACACACAGGCAGAGAGACAGAGACGTGCAGCTATTAAGATAATGAAATCCATCACACAAACCGAACGGCCAGACACACAAATGTCCGTAAGAGAGGGAGAGAGAGCAAGACAGAGGCCTTTATCATGTACTGTATACTGTGCATAATGTATGCATATGATATTTTAATAGTCCTGCCAATGAATCTTACTTGAGTTGAATTGATGGAGACAAGAGAAAGAGAGAAAGCTGTGTCCTAATCGAACCTGCACACCAGACTCTATGTACAATTAAGAATAAAATAGGTGTAACTGGCCCTGCATTAATAGCTACGACAAAGCCAGCTGAGGAGTGACACATATATGAAACAATCACAATCTGTAAATGTGTAAAAACACAGGCACATAATACCATTAATGATGGCTGAGTTCCATTTAGCTGCTTCAGTTTCAGGCTCCTGGTATTCACAACACCCTGTTGACTCCCTGTGTAACAGACACTTTGTGTCTATTGTGAGAAGTAAATTAAGATTTAAGACACCTGTGAATTATCATCATTTTATGTGATCACTGACACAATTGCATGGTTGAAATGTTAGTAGAAAGTAGTGAATATGTAATTGTTGGGCACAACTTCTAGAGCATATATTTTACATCATATCCAACGGTGGAGGGAACATATAATGCAATACATCAGTAGGAGATTTGGGACACAGTCAGCTATAAAATATGTAGTAAACCAAAACAAAAAAGTGTTAAATCACTGGAAAACATTTCCCTTTCTCTTTGTTAACTTTAATTGGCAGTAACGTTCCAAATGCGCAGTCTGATTGACGTCTATTGTTTCACACACAGCATTATTTCCCGTTAGCACAAAACAATCAAATACATGCTTCTCTTGTATAATAGCAAACATTTTCTTGCATAGATGAGTGCTAAATTAAATCAAAACTCATCAGAAACTTTTTTTTTCTGTACAAGCTTTTAGCTACACTGTTTATTATGGCATGTAACATACCTGTGCTTGGCTGTTACACTCTTCCAGTCTGTATGCTGTGCAAGGGCATCTGCCTTAAACATTCATGCATAAATATATCATTTAATTGGAGTCCTGCTTTTCTGTATACTACCTGAAGTGCATACTGTATTTTAATTAGTTTGCAATATGGAATTGGGACACTGCAACACACACACACACACACACATCTGAACAAAAGCCATATTTCTTTATATGAACAATTTTTATTCTATGCATCAGTGTTTTATCTGCTATATTTCTTTGTATGTGTTGATAATAATAGTAAAGACACAAAGAAACACAGAAAACACACACATATATAAAATGTCAGAAACTAAAGCAGACAGAAAACTCACGCTCAGAGAGAGAAGAGTGTAGCCCTGTGATAGTGGGAAGCCCATTTGTAAAGCCCTCACGCTCCCAGGAAGACTTTTTGAAGTGATTATGAAGACAGTTCAGATCAAAGGATTTGACAAGTCTGAGTGTGCGCCAAATATGAGGCCGGGTAATCACACTCAAACCCCTCCATACAAGATGGCAGTGGTCCCCCCAGCTGCTTTGCAAATGTAATGTGACACTTACGGATAAACAGATTATCAAGGAATAGAGGGGCGGTGGCTGGGTGGAGGGGACCAAAGAGAAAGAAAAAAATATCTCCACAACTTGTAGAAATTAGAGGGGGAGATATAGTTTATTTAATGAACTGTGGGGACGGGCAGTGTCAGAGAAGAGATGATTAATTCTCCTGCGCTGATACAGGTCTGAACGATATCATTTGGGAATATTAGTGGGAACATTAGATGATGAGGCAGAATTTCTCGTGGTGGTATGGTAGACTCGGGAGGCTGTGTTTTTTTTCTCCTTTCTCTTTTCCTTCACTAGTTATTATAGATTAATCCATAATCCTCACCACCTAAAGACATTTTTGTCAGTGAAGCTCAGGGATAGAGCCGGTAGAATATCTTTCTTTTTTTTTTATATATCTCTGCTCATGCTCATTTCCCCTCAGCATGATGTCACATTGTCACGTCTCCTACTGAAAATACTCTATCGCCAGCTCCTCTCAGATATACTGTTTCATAAGGTATTTTGGCAGAGCAGAGACTTATCAGTTTATGTAACCGCCAATTTTCTACATCATGTACACTGTTCCATTTCTTTTCTACCTTATGCCATGTAAAATGTGATGTTTAGTGCTCATAACAAGACAAAGAATGTTCATAATGAGTTGATATGAATGTTTTTTTTGTGTTTTTATGAATGAATTCAAACAGAAGAGTGTTCTATAGTGCATGAGTACATCACTGTCAAGGTAAATGTCAAGTTTTGCAACTGTGTCATAATGTCAAATAACACACGTGTACTCTATTTGAAGGTGTTTGCCTGGAATGTGTAAAAGTTTTCAATTCCAAACCCTTGAGAAAAGTAGCATTTTATTTCTGTTTGGTTGTCTGTCTGTACAGCACTGAAACTCTGGTTAAAGTAAAAGTGGATGTTGCAAGACAATTTGACACATAAAGTGCTCCTTTATGGATTGAGAACATTCATTATTTTCTTTATATAACTAACATTTTTATAACTAATAAACCTAGCTTCGTCACAAAGCTCCCAAAAAGTTGACGTTTTACCTGGTTTTCAAAGGACAGCAATGACGGACTCACTGATCTGACTGCAAAATACCAAATGCTGTATGTTCATGGAGATGTGATAATAAAGCCAGAACAGAAGCTCCGCTGTTTGTCTGCTTTGTCCTCTAAGTGTTAAGTGTTGCTACATTTCTCAGCTAAGTCTTTACATTAAAAACAAAGTCCTCTACTTTCATTGTACGATCAAAGTGTTCCTGAAGTGCCTCACTCAGAGTCACCGAGTGTCCATTTGTCCAGCCAGAAGAGGGTGTGCTTCTTTCTCTTTCTTTATCTGCGTGTGTGTGTGTGTGTATATTCTCAATGACCCTTGTGGCGGGACAAACGTCCCTTTGAGGGCGTGCGGACAGATGGACGGACGGGGCGACTCAGCGACAGACACAGAGGACTGAGGCTCCAGTGTAGCTGCCCGCCACGTGGCCTGAATCCCCTTTCATCTCTGCAACTCGTCCACTTCCTGTCCCTTCACTCGCACAAACACACTATGATGCGGCACACAGCGATGGATAGATGGATGGATTTGAGGGAACAAGATTGGTTTCCCAATGATAACTACTTTCAAACAGCTCCTGGCCTTATTTATTTTGGTTTGGTTTCTTTTCAAAAATACAAATGCCAAAAGCTGACAAGAGCACAGAGACAGAGAGGCGGAAATACAAACTGTGCTGTTGAGAAAAAGAAACCCCACGGAGCTGATAAAAATATCTCACCCCAAAAGAGAAAAGAGGGAGAAAAACAACAAGTTCACCAGCAGACACAGGTGAATTTGTCACAGAAACAAAATAGAACCAAACACGGATACAGAGCGCCATTGTAGAGTTTTTTTGTGCATATAGACTAGACAAAGAAAAAAAACACCTTTCCTTCAAATTGGACATCTTCAGCTTGTCATTTTACTACCAAAACATCTCCATATATGCCACCACTCTGAACACAATTCTTCCTTTTCCATTTGTATCTCTTTAACCCTGTATAGGAACTGTACATGTCCTTACCAATGAATCAATTATATTTTATTAGAGTCACAAAACCCACTATAAAGTATGACACTATCATGTACTTCCACCACTTCAGCCACATATTCATAAATGAAATGGACTCGAAAGCACAGCTAAACCTTCCCCTTCACCACCAGCTCGATGTGTCAACAAGAGATGTCAATTTGATTGGTCAGTACTGAGGCCAGACGGCTATTGATTGGCTGGTCATTAGGAGAGAGCGGCCTGGCGGGAGTATCAGGGTTGACACCGTTAACACCGAGCTCCGCCGTGTCGACCGCTCTTTAACGAACGGCCATCAACCGACCGGGACCCGGCCATTGACCCACCAGCTCCCTGCAATCCCTTACTTGAGTGTGAGTAAAGGGCAGTGGTGTGTGGTGGTATTGATCCCTGGAAGAGACACACTGGGGCTGCAGAGGGAAACTGTATCAGAGACAAGTTTACAATGGGAGTGAGAACGATTTCTAGCTCTGAGAGTAGAGCCTGCTATCTGGAAGTTTGTAATGTCTTTAAAAAAAACACACAGCTCCAGAAAATATAGGAAATACAAAAGGAAGACAAGGATCCTCAAGTGTATATTTATATTTTACACTGTGCTTCACACCACTCTGATACGCCATTTGTTTGGAATCTACAAAGATTTAAAGAAATAAAACACTTATAATACAAAATATGCTGCAGCAACTGTTGTGCTATCTGCAAACCAACTGGAACACGCAGAGGCAGCTTTTGGCCAGCCAAGTTTTTCTCGCACAAATAGATTAGCAACAGGGAACAACTGGAGAGACTGATTCCTGTAATTAACATAATGATGTGTCTGACGAATGTCCTTCAGTAGGTGTATGTTGTACATGGAGTAATAGAGGTGTATGAGCACGAGAGGAGAGCTCCTGCTTTTATGTACCACACTCAACTAAAGCCTTTACATAAAGTGACAGCAGTGCTTGGTTTACCACATAAGACAGATACTACCTTAAGCTTTTCAATATCTGGGTGGTTGTGGAGCTTCGGTTAACACATATTTACACTAAATGTGTCTGGATGTGTCTAAGCATGTTGTCTGCAAACACCCCTTTCATCCAACCTGGTACCTTAGGAGCGGTGCCCATACTGTACAAGTCTGCCCTTATGTTGCAGAGTAAGAGTGTGGAGGTCAGGGTTCATGCAGGAGAACACACACTAGAATCACAGGGTGAAACAAACAGTGTCTAACACAATAGATTTGTTTTTCTATTGCTAAACTACAATATGGCATCATTGGCAACTGAAATCTACTAGCTAATATTTGTTGTTAATAATATGTTGTATCCTATAATAATATAATATCTTATGAACCTGTGGCTGCTGCCTGCATTGTGTTGTGAAGTCAGGAACTAAATATCCTCATACAAGTACACACAATTTCCAAAGCTGTCTTAGCCTCATATTTGTGGATCCATCGATGTCATATTGTGACATATTGTGAATTTAGTTTTGCTTGACACCAACTTGGCCACTCTCTTAACGTCTGTGACATCCTACAAATGTACTCCTGAGTTGCTCTCACAGTGACTGACCTCATTGTCTGTATAGCATGCAGCATTAGCTAAATGCTTCAATGTTTTACGTGCTGTGTATCTTAGATATTTGACCATTTGGCTGATCAGACGTCTTCATAGTGAGAGTTGGCAGAGGAACAAGTCAACAACAGTGGATTGGTTCAGCACTGCCGTGCCTTCTGGGGTGCCTGCACATAAATCTGTGTGTGTGTGTTTGTGTGGCAGAGAGAGAGTGAAAGTGTGTGTGTGTGTGTGTGTGTGTGTGTGGAAGGGGAAAAAGATGCAAGCCTGTGTATGTGTTCCTGTGAAAAAAACATGCTTTCAGTGTATGACAGCTATAGCCTGTTTTGGCAGAAGTCACTCTTTGAAATATCATTAGCTTTACTTATCAGATTAGTTTGAGAAAGGGATTAGGATCATGATTGTGATCCCAGCTGTCAGGATACTGGTCTATTCAGCTGGTTTGAGTCTGCTCAAATATAACATATACTAGTTTTTAAATATGTTTTTATCCTTCAAAAACAATTTCATCTGATGAAATTTTGGGTGTCTGGTAAGTGACGGTGAAGTGAACTGTCAGAGCAGAGGAAATATTTCATGACATCGGGGAAGTGAGGGACGAAAATAGCAAATAACCACACGATGAATGTTGGGATGGGAGGTGTATGTGTGTAACTGAACGTGTGTGACAGAGAGAGTGGCGGGTTGTGATCAGGAAGTGAATGAGCCATTTCACTGGCTGCCGCTCTCCTCTCTCTGTGTCTCTCTCGGAGGGGAAGCCTGAGCTGTGGACAGCAGTGGAAATGAGCTCTGCCGTGCAGTAAGTGTGACGACCTTGCGGCTCAGCCCACACCGTTTCCACCGCTTTCCCCACTACATGATGCCTACTGTATCCTGCCCAGGACAGGAGGAAGAGGAGGACGGTGGAGCCTAAACTAACCCAAGCCCATCCCCTTCATAGTTTGCTTTCATTGGTCAATCTGGAGGAGAAGAGGAGCAAAGACGTGCTAATTCTATCTACAAGGGACATTTTGACTTCTCATTTGTAACAATCAGGCATCCGAGACAAAAGTCACAGTCGCTCCCCCATATGTGACCACCTGCTATAGCGTGACCAGTGTTTATACTTGCAGTAGGTCATGTGACACCTGGGCTAACTGCACTTGCTGAAGACGACCAGTAAGTGGAGGTTTAAGTGTAGATTTTTTTGATGTCTTGTTTGTCTGTCACATAAATTGATAAAACTCTTATTGATCATGGTACATTACATTAAATAGGAAATATTCTACATTTTACAAATATTAAACGTCCCAAACTCCAGCCTGATATGCATTGTTTTGTATCTTTGAAAACTCTGGGGTGTTGAATTTTAAAATAAAGTTCTGTGAGATTGAATATTGAGTCCATGTCTAAGTTTGTAATTAAAGATGCAACTCAGCATTCACACTTGCTCTAATGTTCTAAGTTTAACGAAGGGTTACATCAGCTGTCGCTGGATGTGTCTTATCGGTGCAATCTAGCCTTTTCTTTTTGGATTGACGACCAAAGATTTACCACCAGTCTTTCACAATTGTCAGCTTTCGTCTTGCACAGTATAAAGGGGCTTTTAAGGAGTAGCGGAAATGGATGGAACGTGAGAGGGGGGAAATGTGAAAGAGAGGGATAGATAAAGAGAGAGAGAGAAGTGGGAATAAGAGGTGGCAAGATCTGGGAAGAAAAAGAGGGAGAGAGGATGCACACCTGTAGAGAAAGCAAGGTGAGGAGTAGAGCGAGAGACAAGTGGAGAGAGAGGAATAAAGAGGATGTAAGTGGGGAAAGAGAGTGCAGCAAACATCCAGCTCTGCTCTGAGCTAAGCCCTCCTCACTGGGGAGCCAGCTGGGCAGATTGCATGTGAAAAAGAGGCTTTGATGGTTGCAGGTAGCAGCTTTTTTTGCCTCCCCTTGCCTTCCCCATCCCACCATCCACCCTCCCTTCTCTCCCCTCCCTCTCCTCCCGGTTCCTCTCTGCGGCGCAACAGCGCGAACCAGAGCGTCCCTTCAGCAGGCACAGGTGGGGTTGCTCACTCCGATTTAGCTCAAACCCCGACTTGAAATAGTGCGGCTGTCATAGGCAATCTGCAGCGCGAGATGGACCGCTGACTCCAGTGAAGGGGAGAAAACGTTGAAGTAAGAGCGGGGAGGAATGGAAGGAACAGAGAGGGGAAGGAGGAGGACCGCCCCCCCCCCCTGAGCTCTCCATCCAGCAGCAGCACATGTTCAGTGTGAGCTCAGTGCAGACAGAGGTCAGAGTAGCCAGCAGTTTATATATTGCAGGATTGGACTGCATGCCATATGTGAGCGTCCATCCTGCTGCTGTCCTCTGGAGGGGAAACGGTGCTGCTGAAACATGGGACAGCTGAGTGGAGCAAACTTTTATACCGGAATGTACTGAAGTGAATATTTAGAGCTAGAAACCTGTCAGATAACACACTCTCTGGCAGTCATACTGGAGGTCTGTGAACAGTCAACGTTCAGCATTCACTGGCATATAAGAGATTCTGCGTTGTTTTGATAAGGTTTTGGCTATCACTGATAGTTAACCAAACATAGCAAGTGGCTAACCATCTAGTTAACTTCATTGGGTGCCAAATAGTTAGAAACTCATGTCTGTATGGTAAATGTGAAGCTGCAAATTGTCGTTTTCACTCGTCAGATTTTGTCTGGGTTATTAGCACGGAGGAGTAGTTTAAGGCTGTAACACGATGTGCAGCATTTACCGTGACTCAAACGCACAACCACAATTTGCTTCAGATATCGCCATGCTCGATAGTAGGCAATACTTCAGTGGACGTCCAGGAAGCCACAGGTTATGGTAACTGGGAGATTACAGTTCACAGTTTGTGGGCTTACATAGAAACAACAATAAAAACAGGAAGCGCACAATTATGTTCAACACCTCTACAGCACGCTGCATGTGGAACTCCCTTTGTAAACTGCATCTTCACTAAATATTTCTGTTTTTTTACCCACATGATTTGTAGACATTACAGAATAGGTCAGAAACCTTTCAGAAGCAGAATCTTTGGACCCGTTCTTATTCCAAGTCCACAGCAGCTCCATCAAGGTGTTTTTTTCACTTTGGGCTTCTGGAAAGAATCAGTATGACTGAAGATACAAGTGTGTACCTGCCTTAAAAGACACAGCAGATTCTACAAAAATGAGATAGCCAGGAAAGGTGTGTGTGTGCTGCTGACTTTGCTGCAAGGTCCTGAAAATAAACCTCAAACGTTTTGAACCCAGAAGAGAGGTGAGGAAAACGGATTTTGGTTCAGAGGGGAATGAATCGCAGATCGTATTTTACGCGAGGCATAGAATGCTCTTCTTCCCTCTATTTTCTTATCATCCTCTCTGTCTGTCTCACTCACTTTTTCTCTTTGTCTCTTCCTCACACACAGAAACATACCACAACACACACACACACACCTACACACCCATCTGTGGTATAATTGTCTTAAGTGCAGATGTTCTCTTCAGAGGTGCATTAACTGGTAATGCCTGCTTCTGAGGATCCCTGGGTGTCTGATATCCACCAAGCAGACACAGAGAGCACCCGGCAGTGTCGCACAGCTCTCAAACAGCAAGGGATTTAAACACACACATGCATACACAGAGCAACAAAAACAGGAAGCACACGATTAGAATGAGCTCTGAGAGACTGAAAGCGTTTCTTCTTCGACAGGGTGCGTTTAAAGCCTTGTTGTTTTCGCCTGCAGCTACAGCCAGCTCAGATGATGTGGAGTTCCTTACAGAGGGTGTACTAGGCTGCTTTGGCTGCATGTTAATGTAGACTACAAATATCTGAACTTGCAAGCTCACTCTCTTCGTGTAGAGTTTAATGCCAGCTTTGGTTAAATCAGCTAATTTTGTTGTTGTGCCCAGAAACCAAGGAATGTAGCTTTACTATACATGCAGGAAAGCATCGTGGTTTTAATTGGATGATATAAATGTATGCCTGGGAGTTACCAAAGCAGCATGCTTTGTTCCACTTCTGTTTCTGAGTGTTTTCGAGGGTTTGATAGCACCTGAAACATGTTGTTGTTCCATCTCTACCCATTTTTAGCAACATGTTGCCCAATTACAACTGAACCCAGGTTTGAAAACATGTCACATGACCTCACACAAAAGCCTGTTATTAAACAGAATAGAAAGAAAACAACACGAATAACAAATGGCATTCAGATTAGAGGAAACCTGATTGGAATGGGACCATCACACCCTGAAGGTAATCAGGCCCGATTCCAAATGCAGTTCACCCAAATAAACTCCGACAGAGAGAGAACATTCAAATTGGTACCAGTGAATTTACACTCCCAGTTGCAGAGCAGGATCCAAGTGGATCCAAGTCCCTTGCTGAGACAATGAAATATGATCTAGGAAACCCAGTTAGAGTAACACTGGTTAAAGTCTGGAAAGTTACACAATAGGTACAAAGTAATCTACCAGGAATGTGTGCTGGCATGTATTGGATTGGCAATACTTTTTTGTCGGACAACCCTTCATACAGTGGCCTTTGGTGTCAAAGTCAGACGGTTCACTGTTCACACCGACCTCCACCCTCAGAGGCTTTGCTGCACTATAACAACGTCTCACTACGTCTTCTTAGAAAGAGAGAAAGAGCGAGGGAATATAGGCTGTTTTGACCAAATGACCAATGTCATTGTTTAACTGGTGAGGTTTCTCTCCCTCAGCCAGGCTGGAGACACTGCAGTGAACTGTGATCTATTAGTCAAAGAGACTTTCATGCATGAAACACCAGTAAAACTACAACTCTAGTGATGAAGTCACATGCAGTACTTGCAATGGATCTGCATTAGTGTTGATTCTGGATTCCCTCTGTGACAGTGTGGGGGAATGTGTCTAAAACACACGCATCTGTACCTACAGTACACACACACATACACACACACACACACACACACACACTCTCTGTGTCTTGGGAGACCAAACTGAGTTCAGTGACACTCACATCATCCCTATCTACCAAGAGCCCCCATCAGGTCAATATTCTTTCATCTTAGGAAAAAACGGCAGACTGTGCCTTTAATTAAAGAAGTGGCTGGCCACTGAGTTGTCCATCAGAGGCATCAGACGAGAGAGAGAGAGAGAGAGAGAGAGAGAGAGAGAGAGAGAGAGAGAGAGGGACACATCGCAAAGACTTTCATCCTCTGGCTTCAAACACTCTGCTGAAAATTGAGTTTTTAGCCACTCCGGCGCTAACGTAGCGAACGGCCCTCAGCGCGTGACGACTCGCACCCTGCGGCGTCAGCGGGGAGCCTGCTTAAAAGCACCACACACACACAATAAGACAAAGATGACGAAAATCAGAGTTTATACACGTATGTGCACACACACACACACACACACACACAAGAGGAGGAACTAAGTAGTCAGTATGGAAGCTCCAGGAGCATAATGACTGCTTCTGAGAGAGACAGACATGCAAAAGAGCAGAACATTTCTCTTTGAAAACTGGACCCTTTTATGTAACAGCTCTTTATAGAGCTATAAACTAAAGTGTGAGTGTGTGTGTGTGTGTGTGTGCAAGTGAGAAAGGATGCAGTTAACTTTGGAGAGCTCTGAGTCATCTTTCCACATTGACGGCGCAGCATTCGTACCTGTCTCTTAAAAGTATGATAGTGTAATGCATTTGTGCGTTTGTGTGTGTGTGTGTGTGCTTACCTTGAAAAAGATATCCTGAGAGCACCTACGTAAACTCTCATCTGTACTAAGGTGACAAATGAAATAGCATCAGAGCAAGAGAGTTAAAGATAAATGGCACAACCCCGGCGTGGAGCAATTAAACCTCTCTCTATGCCCACATTATTCACTTCCTCCTCCTCCCTGCTCCTCTCTGCTCCTCTCTAGGGGGTCCCATCCTCACTTTGTTTGTTTTAATTATTTTTCCGTATGCAAATGTGCCAATCCTTCATAATTGCTGCATGAGCTTCTACTCTGATTTGGAGGATTGGGGGGGGGGGCAGAGATGGAGATAAAGTTTCAAGGGGGGAGAACGGGAAGAAAAGAGCACTGGTTATCGATTCCAGGGGAGCCATCTTTGGAGAAGTCATCAGCTAGTCGCGGTAAGGTAATCAATCGTTCATGTACATCACGCCACCTCCCCTTCCTCCATGTACTAGCAGCATGAGAAGTGTTAATGCTACCTCGCAACATCAATCACACACTGTGAGACGGGCAGGGAGGTGGTAGGAAGCAGAGACGAGTGCAAGAGGAAGGAGGGAAGGGGAGGCAAAGGAAGAGGAATACAACAAAACAAGGAGAGAAAAAGAAAGAAATATGTCAGAGGAGTGCAACATAGAAGGCACTGAACGTTTCCAAAACTAAAGACATTGCTATTGACTTTAGAAAAAGAATCACTTCCCCCTCCTCAGATCATTGCTAAAGGGCAAGAAGTGAAAGAGTACCTTGGTAAGAGGTTACATTAACATTAACAGGATCCATCAGTCCTGACCTGCAGTGATTGGTTAGTCTGGGAATCTAAGAACCCATTTACAGCTGGTATTATCTGTATCTGGATATCTTGTCTAAATGCTTGTTTTTTGCAAGGTTTAACATAAATCATGCTGCATGCATTGCAGCCGTCTCTGAGCCACGTGTCAGTGACATCTGGTTAGGTTAGGTTTATGGAAACTACATGGTTTGGGTTAGAAATAAGTACTTTGTTAGGTTCAATCACTGCTTGTTTAAGGTTAGGGGGCCTTCAAGCAACGTTTGTTGACCCATCCGTCCACCCCGACCTTGAACGTGAACATGAGTCATTGTGGGGCACTTGCTGAAAGGACTGATGCTGTGACTCTTCTTGGGACAGTCTCTTCATGCAGGGCCCACACAAAGAAGAATAAGCAGCGCCCATACAGCAGCATTGATTTCCTTGATTTGGGACATGCCATGTTTGTTGACAAATCTGTCAGCTCTTCTCTTTTTATGTTTTTGTCAACCAAAGTCTGGAAAGTTCACTATTCTACTTGGGGGATTTCCCTAAAGGGCGCTTTGCAGCCTCTCAGTAAAAGCAAATGAAAGAGCAAAATCCTCGGTCAGAGCAAGTAGCAGGAATTATGGGAAATGTGGTTTGAAATTAAACAAAGACTAGCACTAATACAGCTACTTGTGTGAGAGCGAGAGGCTACTAATCATCTTGACTGCACACTCATCTATTCAGGATAATTATCTCAAGGTATAACAGTTAATTAGACAATGATATATTGATGCTTGAAAATGCCACACATGGTACCTTTAATAAACATCAAACATCACAGCAAGACCAAGGGAAAGAAGCTATTTCTTACTCTCTTATTGGCTCATTGACAACAACAAAACTAACTGGCCAAACACTAACTTAACTAACTTAAATATACAACAATATCACATTTCTGCATAGAAAATGTAAGAATGAGAAAAAGGACGATGGGCAGGAAAGTAACAAGCAAGTCAGTAAAACATATCAAAAAATAAATTTAGCAAAGTGTATCCCATTTTTTTGCATAAATCATTCAATTTCTGCAATCCCCAAGTAGTCGAATAGATTTGTTTTGAGGCAGCTGTGTGTGTGTGTGTGTGTGTTGGGATGGGGAGACTGATGCAGCAGAGCCTTAATGAGGTATCCTATAAAAAAACAGAAAAAGCATGGAGACAAATATTGAGAGGGAGACATGAAGATTTGGAGGGAAAGGCGGGGAGGGAGAGGAAGAGTGTACAGTGAGTTGGCTGTGTGCTCAAAGACAAGAGAACAAACCCCTCAAAGTCATTCGGCTAATCCATCTCGACAACACTGAAGCCTCATCATATCGACCCCTCCCTCAGCTGTACACACAAACACACACATATACACACATTTCACTCCTTTCCTGACAGACCCCCTCCTCCCCACCAGCACCACCAGCTCCTCTCCAACGTTGAAAGGAGAGAGGGATGAAACGAACAGGAGGTGGAGGAAGGAGGAGGAAGGTCAGGAAGGATAAAGGAGAGGAGGAAGGGAAGGGAAGAACAGCTGAGGTTCACCCCGTGGGCGATGCAGCAGTGTGGACA
>JAVQJD010029683.1:0-15045 GCA_036023655.1 Nannoperca australis | reverse complement strand
CAGACAGGTCGAGCAGGATGACGACAGAAGATCTCCCCGCAGCTCTGGCAGACTGGAGGGCATCAGTGACCGACAGGAGGGCAGTTTCTGTGGAGTGTCCGGACTTGAAGCCTGATTGGTACGGGTCGAGGAGGTTGTCTGTTTGAGGAAAGTAGACAGTTGGTTAAAAACAGCACATTCAAGTGTTTCAGACAGAAATGGTAACAGAGATACTGGTCTGTAGTTTTGGAGGAGAGATGGGTTGAGAGAGGGTTTTTTGAGTAGTGGTGTGATACGGGCCTGTTTGAAAGCAGAGGGAAAGGTCCCTTTCCCTCTGGGGGGGGGGGGGGTTTAGAAGAGTGGAGAAGGTGGAGAAGAGCTTACGTGGGTTGGAGGCAGAGTCAATCTTATTACGGAAGTAAGTGGTCTTGGAATGAGTTATGTGTGCAGAGAAAGATGTAAGTAGGGATTGATACTTGATACTTAATTTCTTAATTATTCTCCATCATTTGTCAACAGATTTGTAAGGCACCTTACATTGTCATTTGTGTTGCAAGTTCATACACAAGCAGCTCATATTCCAGGCTTGGATAATGAAATTGGTGATTCTTTGTCACAGTTTGAATTTCAGAAATTCCGCCAACTGTGCCAGGAGGCAGTGCCATTTAGCTTGACCTGCCCCTCATTCATTCAAACTGTGCTAGATTAAACACAATCCTGCAAACCTACATGCTCTCTGCTGCTCGCTATGTGCAATCTGGTTTAGCTAAATCCACATAAGAAATATATAATTCTGTATGGTCTTACTTCACCTCCTTCTGCCACCTTCTCCATAGCTATTTTACCTGTCAATATTCCCAATGATGTGCTTTTATAGTTCATTGTTCTGAATCACAAAAATGGGACTTGTTGCATGTATACAATTGTATCTGTGCTGTTTGGATCCTTCCACCAACACCCTGCTTGAAAACTCATCTATTCATCTCCTGCTAAATGGCCTTAAGAGAGAAAACCAAAAGGCAATGATATACGTCTCTAAAAATGTATCACGTTTAAGGGGAAGGGATGCTTTGGTCCTTACACAGACTTGTTTTTAGTCTTCCGCACTGCTTCTTATGAATTTCTCAGAGGTGGTTCACTACTGTACAGAATCTTTTGATCCTTTGCATGACCTCACTATAGCTGACGCAACAGTTAACCCACACAACTTGTTGTTACAGTTTGGCTGTCAGGTAGCAGAGATTTGGACCCAAGATGCAGGCCAGTGAGAAGAATGAAGAGAAAAGAGTTTATTGCAACAACTGCAAGCAGATAGCAGAGAACGGCACTGGAACAAACAAAATCCCAAACCGGGAACGAGACTCCAGAAACCAAAAAACCCAGAACAACCAACACTGATCCTGACAATAACAATTAACCGAAAACTGAACAAAGGGAGGCAAACAGAATAAATAGACAAAAGACAAACAATGGAAACAGAAACAGGTGAGCAACGAGACAGATGGTGAGTGCAATCAAAAAAGGAGGGAAACCAGACAACGACAGGAAATCAACAGAAGACAAGAACACAGAACCAGGATTTTAAAATAAAACAGGAAATATAAACCAAAATTAATTGACCATAACACTTCTCTATATTCTTAAAAACAGTTAAAGACAGGGATAGGAACTTTAGTAAATTTTTATTTCTGAGACTTATTCTGCTTTCTGTCCTGTGTCTTCTATGATTCACTATCTGAGAAGCTGACCTCAAACCTGTCACCTACATTGAACACCTACACTGATCATCCGCAGTCTAGGCTATCCCACAATTCACTGCGCGCCGGTGACAATCAGATTTCTTTAAAAGGCCGAACTCATGCAGGAACAGAAAGTGTTTGTGGCCTGGATGTGATTTTCTTTTAGATGTGTAAACAAGGAAAACACTCATTAAAAGGTTGTTTGTCCCTGTTTAGACAGACTTTACACACGGCTTTCTGCTAGAGCTGGGACAAGTACATGTTAGTGTCTGGTTAAAAATACCTCACGCCTGTCTTAGAATCAGGTAAAATCCCTGTACCTTGCTGAGTTTTTTAACAAATGACTACCATTAAAATAGCAGAATTAAAACGGTCACTCACAGAGGCCTTTGTCAACACAAGTTCAGTGACTAAGAAACATTTTCTTATAAAAAAAAAAGTATCCTAATATTTACTTAACTGAAGAGACACTAACTGAATCACTTCTGAGCTGACTCAGAGGCAAGCTTCACTGGCTGTTTTGATTTGACAGGAAGTGGGAGGAAGAGGTCCAAGGTTTGAAAACGGCCAAAACAATGTTTGGAGGAAGGCTGTTGTCTTCTTGGCAAGCTGCAAAGACTCAATTCATCATTTAAAGGGTTTCGTTTTCTGAACTGAACTAATCTGCAGCTGTATGCTACTATGATCATTCACAATCACCGTAGTTTCATAGTCATTTCTGGAATCTGCTTTTATTTTGATAGTACCAGAAAAAATGGATTTGCTCACCAAAGCAGCAGAAAACAATGGGACTTGAGATGTGTCACTGATCTTATGGAGATGAGGCCCAAAAGTAAAACATTTGAGATACATTGGAGCCATTTCCAGTCCCTTGTTCCCATGAACTGCTTTGTAAATACATAACGTGTGTTCTATACACGGTACATAAAGATAAAGACACAACATAAAGAATTAGCAGCAGAGAAGCAGAAACCCACAGGTTTACTATGACATTCAGTGCGAGACCAAGTGCAAAAATCAAATGAATATTTTAATCATCAATAATTAAAATAAGTTGAAGTTCAACCAACAACAAAGAAAAACTGGAGTTTCTTTTACATTTGAAATGTTAACAGTTTGAATTTGACAAAGTTGTTCACTAGCGCTGGTCTTGTAGAGACATTTGACAAAAGTAAAACATTTCCATTTTTCAGCCTGTGGTTCTGATGTGTTGACATCACTGGCTCTGAGTTTGTCATTTACAAAAGCAGACAGCGAAACATCACCTCTTAGAGAGCAAACCCTGTGGCACAAGCACTCGTTCATAGTTTAGTTTGAAAGCCAAATGATTATGTGATTATAGCTTCCCAGAGAGGCCAGTGCTGATGTTTCCAACTGGGGGCATGCGCTTTAAAAACAGGCCAAAGTGATATTTTTTTACCAGTCAACGTGAGGTTAGACTTGTTTTTAGGGATGCGTGACCACATTTTATATATATTTAAAAAAAATAATTCAGTCTGAAAGAATCCCTGATCATCTGGAGTCTCCATAAAACACCAGGAGGCTTCACAGGGTGTCAGGAATGTCAATCATAACTCAGCATTGTTTGCACATGTCCCTGCATCAGAGTGTGTGTGTCCTTAGATGTGTGTGTGTGTGTGTGTGTCATGCCACACTCTGCCTGTTGCTGTCTATGCTGTGCGTCGACCCTCCGGAGCAGCGTCGTGAGAAGTCCAGAAAGATGCCGTCGTGCTCCGGCTCCGAGTCCAGAGACTCCAGGATGTGGTCCATCATCATCGTCATCTCTGGACTGGACGAAGGGCTGGGACCGGAGCTCGCGTCTCCAGCCAGTGCCCTGGAGGACTCGGGGGAGTCTGACACCAGCGAGCCCGTGCAGTGTGTGTCCTCGCCTGGGGAGGGCTCTGGGAGGATGCAGGAGGAGAAGCGATGCTCTGGCTGGAGCAGGGGGGGACCTGCGGGACTGTCAGCGTCTCTGGGCGCGGGGTCCTGGCTGGAGGTCGCAGTGTCTGTACAGAGGACGGTAGAAGTCTCAGAGTAAAACACATGAATAACCAGCATGATAATAGTGCTGTTAGTCTTTCCTGTGGAGAGCACAGTAAGTGTAGTGCTACTTTCACGCTAAAACTCTCCTTTGATATGCCCGCTGATTTATTTGGCTTGTTAGTTGTCGACTCGTACTTTTCATAAGTGATTTAAAAGAAAACATGAGTGTAACACCACGTGTCTCACTGCATTGTAGCAGCCTGTGACATCAAACCCAGAACTAACTTCCAACTGTCACGTGACGCCGTGACAATTCATTTACATGTGTATCACTGCCAACAGTGTTTTACAAAGACATTCTTTGTGGTCTGTTGCTCATCTACGCTGCCTTAAATGGTTGCAAATATACCTAAAATATATGTATATTTAAAGCATAAATGATAACATGTTCCACTTCAGCATCATAACCCATGCAGCGTTTTGAGACCTTTTGTGACAGTTTACTCTTTTCGATTCATTTTTTCAGGCACAACATCAAAAATTGTTTGTTTAAAGGTCAGCCCCGAAACAGTCCGTTTGACACGAAAGTCATCTGAAACACTGACCCCTCCAGAAAGCCTCTTTGCTATCTTGAAATTTGCCGTCGTCAATGATTTGATGACCTTTCGTTTTTTTGTGTCGTCGCACCTGAAAGTGTAGCAGAGGCTGTGGAAGCTGGAGAGTGGTTGGCGGGGCTGGATGTGCTGGTGTTGCTGGTGGCAGTGGTCGTGGATTCAGCCACAGCGCTGCTCTCCTCCAAGCAGGAAGTCATCTCACAGACAGAGTGGCGCCTGATACCCGCGCCGCCTCCTGCGGAGGAGTCGACGTCGTACTCCACCACAGGGGTCAGCATGGGAACGTTGTAGCTCTTCGAGCGTACCACTGGGTTCTTGGCGACGGGGGAGTTGCCCGCTTTGGAGGGCCAGGAGCGCTGCAAACGCTTTTCTGGAGAGAGAAAGAGAGAGTGAGGAAGACCGAAAGATTGCTTTAGAATTGAAAAAGTACAAGAGAACACAAACATATGATACTTATCACACTTCCATTGTACATTATCTGTACACACATATACAATCACACACATACCTAACAGGCAGGAGGAGCAGTGCAAATTGGAAGATCCATCTCTGGAATATAACCCATGAGTCCCGAGATAGGGAGAGACCACCTTCTGGATGAGAGACTCCAGGCGAAGGTAGTCATCCGTTACACCTTTGGATTCGTGGACTCCCTGCAGAACACACACAAACACGAGGACTTTCACAGACATGAACACATTTCTGGGAGTGGAATCAAACGCCCCTGATTAGTTTGCAGAATTTTTATATTTTTAAAAACAGAATGGGGTGACAGCAATTCTATGCAACACAATGCTTTTACAGACCCGGCCACAAGACAACATGAGAGTGTTGAGTGGATAAGGTCCCTTCTCAACAGTCAAGCCATGAACCTGGTTTAATATAGACGGAAAGTTTTGTGAAAAATGTATTAATGTATCCTGCTGCAAATAATGTAAACTTTAAACTGGAATTTTCTTTGTCATCATAGGCAGAACTTAGACAAGGGGGGGTATAAAATGCTGATGAGTCCGTTCAGAACTGTGCGGGTATCTGACTCTGTTGCATCTGCTGCCTCTGCACAATCACAGCCAATCTCCTTAATGGGACTAAAGGGGCGTTTCTCCTGAAGGGAAGTTTGCTACTTGCCCTGTGGAGCCCTCGTTGCCCTGTTTATTGGGTCTTCTTGTTTCACGGGGCCCAAGTAATTGTTTCTGCATTGTCGCCAGGAAGCGCGGGCTTTACACCTTTCATCTCTGCAGCGAGGCTCAAACCCACTGTGCACTTAATGTCAGTGTGTTTTTAAGTAGATCAGTGGCGAAGAAATTAAACTCATAATCAACATGTTGCTATTTATGAACTCCTGAAAAATAACTAACTTTTTTGGCTTTTTTTCCACTCCTTTTTCAAAGCTGGATTCTGTTTGAGTCGCTTCCACACCTTGAGACCAAAATGTTCACGCTGAGGGGTGCGATGCACATGGACCCGGACCTCTACTCCAAAGTCTTCAAATAACAAAGGGAGGGATCAGTCAAGTTTCTGTACTGTGAATCATTGAGCCCATGCATCAAAACCACAGCAGAGGAACAAACCACATAAATAGACCAGACTTTGATGAACTGGCGTCAGAACGAAAGGGAAATTACTAGCAGATGAAACAAGAAGTAGCAAAAACCGTTCAGTGGTGAATTTGATCTCTTATACTGAACCTCATGCCTTAGCTGCCCTGTTCCCTGTCTACTGCTATATATTCGACTCTTTTTACTCTTTCCCTGCTGTCTGTTGATTTTTGATATTCATTGTGGGCAAACAAAAACAGACCGATTTCAATGACTCTCCAGTAAAGAGCTGTACACAAATGAATACATCCTGTCGTATACTCTCGTGTCTTTTTTACTCAGCATACCTTCCTCTCGCTTGCTGTCTTGCCCTCCCTCTGTCTGAGTCTGGAAGCAGCAGATTTGGGTCAGTGAGTCACTACAGTTATGTCTGAAGAGACCCACACAGAAGCAGACTCTTGCAGACTCATAGTTCCAACTCCCAGACACACTTGACGGCACATTTAATCCACTTGCATTCACTCCCTGACCTACATCTTACCTCTGACATGCCTTTTTTGTTTTGGAAGATTGGTCAACAACTGCTGACAACAACCGGTGAGTCAAAATCATACATTAATCTATGATTCGTTGCTCCAGTGCCCAATACACTGTAGAGACTGCTACTAACTTTGATCCTCTAGGAGCCAAAGGTTGCTAACTAATTTAAATAAACGTATATTCATTTAGAATGCATCACTGATAAATAGTGTTTTAGAGTCACTGATACATAAAGTCCCTAAAAGTCCCGAATCCGTCTCAGGTTACTTTCTGAAACCCAGTAGGTTTTTGTAAGTTCCTCCAAAACATACCAATCGTTCTTGTACCACTGCTAAAATATCTCAAAAGGTTCACAGAAGATCCATTTTAACAGTAGTTACTTAATTAGATTAGTTTTGGATGTTAAAACGACAGAAGCTTGGGGCTTTATTTGCTTCCAAAGCCAAAAGAAGATGTTTAGTTATGTATTGAAGAAATGTTTGTGTATAAATCCACAGCAATCTCATTTTTCCAAGGTTATTTTACTTAAACTAGACCTGCATATTTGTGAATAATATTGTGAATAGAATGTACAACAAGAAAACCTCCAATATTAGAGAAAAATAAAAAATAGTTTCTATCTAACCGTGTAAACCGCCGTGGGGGTCCTGACTTATGAACCTATCCTTCAATAGTAAACTATGGATGTGATCAGCAGTGAATGAAAATGCAGATGAATAAAACTGGTGTGAATCTTGTGAAACGAGGAGCGTCTCCACTTGAAAATGCAGTACGTGTTGTCTGCGTGAAGAGCCGAGCAACACCACAGTTAAATGATGAGTAAACAACTCTCTTCCTGTTCCCACAATTAACAGCGTGCAGCTACTAAACCAAATAAACCTGGTACTAAACCCATCCTATAAAACTTTAAACTCTAAAGGTCAGGCTTCTTACTTTGGTGCGATATCAGTGGCCTACTGTTACTCACTATAGTTTTTTTTTTATGTTTACGAACTGAAGTTAATTATCCACAGAGGACACATGAATGTCTGTGCTCTCATTACTTAACAGAGATGACCAAAATGTCACATATTCTTATGAGCCTTTGCTTTAACTCCTAGTATACATGTGGAAATAATGTTTTTGCTGTTGAGTTGCTGATTCTTTTCTGTTTTTGAGATGACACAAGGGTCTTAACGGACAGTTTTAACACGGATGAATCACTCAGACAAATATTGAGACAAATATTCCGCGACAGGCGAGGTACAGAGGGCACTGAGTGGTCATGGGAAGATTACTGTGCTCTGTGTTCACACTGACATTACTTCCTGTGAGACCCCTTTGCAAGAAAAGAAAAAAACTCTGCAGCTCTTTGTACCCTCTGATGCTCTTTTCCCATCTGCTGTCATTTACCCTCCCTCACCGTATCATCAGTCATGGATGTTTGTCTGTGAGAGTGATAGCAAGAAAATGGAAAAGATAAAGAAAGAGGTTGTGTGTGTGTGTGTGTGTGTGTGTGTGTGTGTGTGTGTACCTGTAGTATTAGAAGCATCTGTATGATAGAAGGAGGAACTCTGGCTCGGGGTCGAGACAGCGCCTCGTCCAGTTTCAGGTTGAGGGCGATGATGTTCCTGAAGTGGAGCAGAGCCAACTGACGCACTGACGGCTCTTTTCCCTGAGGACACACACACACACACACACACGCGTCAAAAAACGTGAGAACTTAAGCATGTGTGTGTGTGTGTCTGGCTGTGTGTGTTTGTGTGTGTGTGTGTGTGTGTGTGTGTGTGTGTGTACCTGTACAGGATAGAAGATGGCCTGCAGCATGGACAGAACATCACAGAAGAAGAAGTCCCACGTGTCGGCCAGGGAGTCCAGCAACTTCTGACCTAAAACACACAAGCAGAAAGACAAACAACCAATCAGGAGAGAACCACAAAGTCAAAGAAATGACAGAAAGAAAGAAAACTGAAGACAATCTTGTCTTTTTCCTGTGTTTTTATGAAGTGGAAATTATAGTATTAAAAACTTTAGTAGCATTCTGAAGGCAAGCAGACCCTGGAAGTTGATCGAAATCATTTTTTTTTGCCAAAAAGGCTCACACTGCAAACACAAAGCATCACTTCCTGTCTGGTTGCTGTGGCGACAGCACTGAAAATCTGTCACAGTCAGTGTGTTTTATCATATCAAAGTTGCTTCAGATAAAGGTCACACACTTACCACAACAGAGAGAACAAATTACTTCGAGTGCCTTATTCTCACCTCTTCAGTGGCTCGCTTTCAATCTGACTCTGTGTGTGTGTGTGTGTGTGTGTGTGTGTGTGTGTGTGTGTGTGTGTGTGTGTGTGAGAGAGATAAAGCCATGTTCTCACAGTTGAAACGATTAGTTCAGGGGTTAACTTAGCACCTGAAATTTTAGTCAATCATTATTTCTCCCTGCTTAACTTGTGACTTTTGACACATTGAGATAAAAGCTCTTAACATTTATCTGCGACTCACTGGCACTGTGAACATTCCTCACCAAAGCCACAGGCACCGTTAGTTAATAAATGAGTGAAATCCAAATTCAAGGGCACAACAAACACACTAAGTGTCCTGATAGTTTTTTTTACATTGGATACATTATGTTGTAGAATACCGTACCCAGGTCTCATATAAGATTTAATTAAAAATTAGTTAGAAATCTAATTTTCTCTTAAAGTTTAATACGTTTATGATGACAACTATACAATGTACTTGCCTCTCTTTAATGTATTTATATCTTCTTAGCCAAACAACAACCAGTGTACCATTTTTTGCTATGCTAGCAGGTTTTTCTTTTTACAGACATTCATATATTCCTCAGGGTGAATTGAAATAACGTTTCATCTAGCTCGATTATCAGATCAAAAGTTCACTTTGTCCAATACATTGATTTATAACTGCAAAGCTAAGGACATTCTAATCAGGCTCAGCTGTAGTTTGTGTTTAGTGCTAATTAGCAAATGTTCGCACGCTAAGACGTTCAACTAAGATGG
This sequence comes from Nannoperca australis, assembly GCA_036023655.1. Classification (NCBI taxonomy): domain Eukaryota; kingdom Metazoa; phylum Chordata; class Actinopteri; order Centrarchiformes; family Percichthyidae; genus Nannoperca; species Nannoperca australis. Next base: position 5,656 of record JAVQJD010029683.1, on the reverse strand, counting down.
TTATTTATACCTGTTGAGGATTAGCATAACATTATCATTGTGTGCATTTTAGTACGATGATGTTAGCAACAAAATGCTAATGTAAAATAATGAGTCTACATTCCTGCTCCCCTTATTGAATGTGTGTGCACACAGTATGTTTTGTTAATACTTATGTGTGTATGTGTGTTTGTGTGTACCTTCATAGAAGCGGATCTTGTCTCTCAGTATGACCATGCCTTTAGTGAGCAGCTGGTTCTGAAGGTACTCAGTAAAGAAGGAGCCCAGTTCCGTCTTCAGCAGCTGCCTGCAAATCACACCTCCTGAACATGAAGCAACACTAATATCTCGTGCACTGAAGCGCTGCAGTGTTTAAACAGCAACAGACTCAGGAAATGAGAAAAGATGTTGTTCAAACTAAAATCAAAGGCTACAGCAACATCCGAACATTTCAACAACAGGATTTTCCACTGATAGACTTGTTAGCACAGGTACAGATTAGTATGACAGCTCAACGTGCTGTTATTACAGGAAGAGAACATTAACCTTTAATCTTTGTGACACACAAAACCTCGCTGGGCAAACAGAGTATGTTTAGGGACGTAAGAATGTAATTTTTCAAAGCTTGTCAGTCTCTTCCTAGTTACAGAAAGAGTCATGCTGTATTTCTGCAATGTAATGTGACGCTTTTATGTTGTTCAGTTTTAGACACAACAGATTCAGTCCATTCACAACCCCAGGCCACGTTAGACTGGTACTTTCTGGGCCGATCAACCAATCGCTGCACCAAGTAATGTGTGTGCATGTATGTGTATAGTGTATACATTGAACGTGCATGTACAGTATGTGTGTGTGTGTGTGTGTGTGTGTGTGTGTGTGCAGTGTAATATTTACTGTACATGACTGGAGTCAGTTTTGACAACCCTGTCTCAACTGCCCTCAGCTACACTGTAATTCAACACACAGCACTTCTGTAACTTCAACCTGTTATTATCACCCCATTTTAGGTGTCTCTGATTCAGCGGACAAAACATAACCCATGATGCATCTGAACAGCTACTGGGTGTTAATGTTTCAGTAAAGACTCCACCGGTGCCACAGCAAGGGAAGGTGTGAAATTACAGAAGAAAACACTATAATTTAGTCTCTTCCTAAAATACAAACCTGCTCAAGCTCAACACTCTGTGCGCTTGCGTGAAAGTCAGAAAAACAGACACATGAAAATACAAAAAGACAGACCGCTGACCTGACACCTTCATTCAGAGTGTAGAGTTCATTTTCCCCCAGATCCTTCCTCTGGAAAACTGATATCACTGCGTTGTGGATGCTGAGAAGAAACACACACATAAGCATTTAGTGGACACATATTCACAAAGACTAATGACTAATGGGCAGGACAATAGAATAATATTCAATTAATCAACAATATGCATGATCACCTCAAGTATATTGTTGCTACAAGCTATAATATAAACAACTCTGTTTCCTTAAAACTGAGATATATTGTAGAATTGCTCAATATTTCTCTGGTATTCACATGAACAAGTCATTTAAGTGACAAACTTTAGAAAGCAATAGAGAAGGCTTCAGATTGAACACTCCATCCAGAGAGAGGTGGACTCTTTCTTCTAGAGCTCTTAGAGCTTTCCACTCTCCGCTGTCTAGTGTCAATAAAAGCTAAAATACCATAAAAATAACCAGACAAAAGGGAGAGAGAGGGCCGAAGAAGAAAAACATCTTTGAGGCAGAATGAGATGAAAAAACTGAGTGAGGGATGATTGGAGATAAAAAGAAATTGTGATGGATCCTGAGGGAAGACAGACGTTTGTGTGTTAAGGGATCATATTCATAGCATGAATAATGGCAGCAACAGAGCTTTCTGCTAGCTTTTCAACCAGTTTATTTACACATAGTACTGCCAAGGAAAAAAACACACACACACAAATACATGGCCATATGGGGTAGAGAGGGGTTGCATGAATGACCAAAAAATAGATATTTTCACATTCAGTCAGAAATGAAAAGTAAACTCACACTTCATTGAGAAAATACACGTCAACCTCTCACACACTAACCTGTTCCAGGTGGCATTGGCCCCGGCCCTTCTCTGCTGGGTCCCTTTGTCCTTGCTGCACTCCTCTACCAGTCCTCCAGTTGTTCCTCCCTTATCCCCTCCTCCTCCTCCTCCTCCTTCTCCTCCTCCACCTGGGGTTTTTGCCTGCGAAAGGTCGGTCAGACTGGAAAAGGAGTTGCTGCCCAACTTCAGCTTGCTTTGGAGACTCCTTGAAATCCAAAAGACAGAAAGAGAGAAATAAACATAATCCACTTTCCACATATGCTAGTGGAACACAATTAAAGTACACGTTCTATATAATAGAACTATAATTCTTCCTGATTTTGATGGCTGACAACTTAAGCATTTATTGATGGGCGATCACTTTTTATTATCCACCTGTAAATGTTTACTCAACCTCCTGCTCCTGTACTATAACACTTTGGAAACATACAGTAGAGAGACAAGTCGGTACAGGAGGAGAGAACAACCCCCGGACGAGAAACATTCTGGAGAGATGCAATGTGTGTGCTCTTACATGTCTGTATACGTGAGGACATACAGTATTATTGAAAGGGAAAAATTAGGACATTTAGGACACGTCTTCATAGGGCTGGTAAGATAGGTTCCATTTTAGGTTCAGTTTTAGTTTAGGATATTGGTCGGGGTAAAGAATGTAGGTGTGGTGGAATGAGGAACAAAGTAGAGGAACAAAGTAAAGTCTCAGGAGACAGAAAGTGAAACTAGTGTAAAACTGCAAAATATGCCAGGTACAGTTCTCTAGAAAAATGTATTCTCTCCAATGTACAGTTTATGTACTGTATGTGTGTGTATATACACACATACATATACATATGTGTATTAGTATTATTTGTGTGCTGTATGCAGGTAAGCATAAATATACACACTGCAAACTCCAGATCTTGATATTACAGCTGCATTGTTTCTACTGTGCAATAAATGAAAAATGCTTTCAAATAAACAAACCAGCAATTTCTGTAATAATCAAAAACACACATTATACCTCCCTACACACACACACACACACACACACACACACTTGCACATTCTGTACTTACTCTAGTAACTGTAAAGATACTACATATCCCCACTCCATGAGTGTTTGAACAGTCAACAGGTGAAGGATGGAAAGGTGGAGGATAAAAGGTGTCTCAGTCCTCATGGGTTTCAAATGTTCTTTTTACTTAGTTACTCTCTGGTTTCATTTCCTTCCTAATCCTCCTACCTTAACTGTTTCTATTCTTCCCTACTCTCTTCTCTTCTTCTCACTTTGCCAGTCTGTGCCAGTCAGTCAGCGACCATGTGACCCTGTGAGCTTTTGTGCCAGGCGAACAAAGGAACCCTTTGAGGTTCAAGAGCTGCCAAGAGGGAGGGGAAGGATTTAAAGGTGACACACATTTCACTTCCTCCTCCTCTCTTTCTGTGTGTGTGGGGCCCAGCACAGATAGACGCTACATTCAAGCTGTTATCACATGTTGGCCCAATTCACTGATCACTGTTCAATATTTCTTTATTTGTCTGCGTTATACTGCTATCTGCTGTGGAACTGTTTACTTTTCTTCTTTGTTTCCGATACATTTGTAGTGATCCGTGCTCACTGAACTTTGTTCGCATGAGCCGGAATTAAACTAAACTGAATTCAAATGAATTTGGATGTAAAAAGCAGAAGAGAAAAAGAAGGGGCTAAGAGGGAAGATAGAAAGAGAAAAAAGAGAAAAAAGAGGGAATGGAAAATCATGTAAAAGAATATGGCGGGGAAGAAGAGAGCAGGTGTGTGTGTGGGTGTGTGTTGATGTGTGTGTCGTAGGTACGTCTGTCAGCGTGGATCTGAGTTCAACTCCACATAAATAGGTCAGTGTGAGAAACAAGAGCCCTGGGCTCAAAGACACACACACACACACACACACACACACACACACACACACACACACACACACACACACTTCTTGAGTCAAGAAATGAGTAAGAGAACTGAGTTGCAGAATGTATCGTAGAGACAGTCCCACGGCTGATACAATAAGGGATAGATTTCTACATTTGTGTGAATTAAAGGGCGCTGATGTAACCTGGAAGACAGATACTTTCTAGTTTTGGCTCTGAAACAACAGGAAGGAGTTGAGAGAGAAAATGCTGCGGTCTAATTACTAAACAAAGGAGGATAAGGGGGATGTTTGCATGAATGAAAGAATGAATGAGGTCATTCAGGAATGTGTGTGAGTGTATGTGTGTGTTTTTCACTTTCATCTACCTTTGTGTGTCCCAAAGACCGGGGACAAAGAAAGAAAAAGGAAGAGAAACTATTGGAGCTGCAGTGAAACTTTGCATACTGAATTGAGACCTGCTGGCTAAAGAGTGTGTGTGTGTGTGTGTGTGTGTGTGTGTGTGTGTCTTTACTTCCTAAGGGAGCCCTCTCGTTCCATGTTAGCCTTGAAAGGCAGCTGCGATCTAGCGACCGCCCTGCAACCACCACCAACGAATCAGCATCTGAAAAATGAAAGCAAGCTAAATTACTGGTAGAGAACATCATCTGACGAAAGTAAACCATCACCTGACATAACAAGCTTAATGTGTTCTGATTGAGTTCATTTTCTAGGTTGAAACCCAAGCGATAGGGCCTTTTTCACAGAAGATATTCAGGCTCACAGACAGTTGAATAGAACAGAGCAATGTTAATGTTTTTAGTAAAACCTGTGCTTTTCCTACTATGACAAGTCAAAATGTGAAAAAGGTCTATGACATGTTCACTGCACTTTGAAGAAAAAAAAAAAAGATAAACCTCAATCAATTAACTTTAAGCAACCTGGATAAAATCAACATCTTGATTACTGCAAATTGGAAGACTTGTAAATGTTGGTGTGTTATCAGTGAAGTATTAAACTCCATCAGCTGCCTCCATCTTTACAAAGAACAGGATTTTTTCAGGTACACACAAGTGAGAAAAGTGTGTGTTGGAAGAGGCTTTTTCATTTGTGAAAGATGTAATAGTTCAAAGGTGCACTGTACAGTTTGAGAGCTGAAATGTTCTCACTTTGGCGACTGCCACTGAAAGCATCAACACATGGCCAACACAATTTCCCCTTACTATGATGTGAAAAATGCTTTAACTGCACAAAACATTAAAACAGTGTTTTTTTGAAAGACCATGCAGTTCATAGCACATGCTTGATGCTGGGACATCCAGTGGCCTAGTGGTTAAGAAACGTGTCATATTATCAGGCCAGGGATGTTGTTGCATATCATGCTCCTCTTTTTCTGTCCCTGCATTTACTGTCTGTATATTCTTTGGCACTATTACCTAAAGGCAAACTGCCCAAATAATAACAAATAAATATATATATATATACTGATAGAACAGTGAGCTCTGTGGTTAATGTAGTGATCTGTACATTACATACTGTGTGCAGTAAATGCAAGTTGGCTCTGAAGTGAAGACACACACACACACACACACACACAGAAGCCAGTGTATCTGCTGAGTGGCCATCTCTGCTGGCAATAAAAGCAGTGTAATGTCCAGTGTTTTGAGTAGGCTGCCGTTGTATTGGTTTGGCTATGAAGTGTTTCAGTGTGAATTAAACATGACGGGTCCAATCTGCTGACAAC
>JAVQJD010029679.1:0-12869 GCA_036023655.1 Nannoperca australis | reverse complement strand
ACAGGTCTGTAGTCCTTGGCTCCACTGGGGCGTGGAGTCTTGGAACAGGAACTAGGCAGGAAGTCTTCCACAGCACAGGGACCCTCTGCAGACTCAGGCTCATGCTGAAGACATGCTGGTTTTTCTTTCCCCTGCAGCCTCAGTGTGTTTCTCTCCAGATCTCCTGCGGGATGTCCACAGATCTGGTCACCATGGCTGGCTTAAGTTCAATCAGCTGATCCCGGGTGTAAACAACAGTTGTTGTTGAGTTTAGCTGACTGCAAGTGAAAGAACCTCCAGAGCGAACAGAAACACCAAAAACCTCTCCACCAGCACATTTGTGGAGGCCACGACACCAACAAGTCAACACCAAACAAAAAACCCATAAGTATAGAGTTAAATAACAAAAAGATTTAAAAGAGCAAGTAAGACGAGCGGAGCAACCGTATCGGGCAGCACGCACTTACAAGCGCATGCGCACACATGCAACAACACAGTTAATGTGTTGGAAATGTGGAAACAAAGGAAATGTCTGCCTGCCTTGGTCTTGGTCTCGGTCTCTGCCTGCCTTGGTCTTGGTCTTGGTCTCGACCTACCTTGGTCTTGGTCTCGGCCTGCCTTGGTCTTGGTCTTGGTCTCGGCCTCGGCCTGCCTTGGTCTTGGTCTCGATCTTGACCTGCCTTGGTCTTGGCCTCGACCACTCAAAGTCTTGGTCTTGGTCTTGGTCTTGGTCTCGACCCCTCAAAGTCTTGGTCTTGGTCTCGAGGTCTCTTGGCTTTGCATGAATTTATTACTCAGCCTGGGCTGATAGGCCTGCCCAAAGCCAGTGAATAACAGCTTGGTCCTTCAAGAAATGGCAACAGCAATAAGGGAAAAGCTAAAGAAAAAAGTAATTTTTGTCTTTATATATCCATGTTTATTCTTTAATTTATTTGTCTTTATATTTCCACATTTATTATATGATTCTTTCCCAGATGTATTATTTTTTATGACTCCATACTTTAGCACCATACTGCAATAGTGGTATTTTTACACTGTACTGAGTGTGACATGTTAATAGACTCATCCGAATGAGATTCCAGTTCAATCAGTCCTCAGAAGAGCTATCGGGCAACAAAAGTGTGGGGTGGACCATGGATGTAAAAAATATTATTTATCAACAAATTACTCCCTTAAAGCTTCAGCTCAGGCAAATGCCAAGACCAGAGATATTATCTACCAAAGAAATAGAAAATGGGGGTGGTGCTCTTGGCAAGTCAAAGTAGGAATGGTGTAGGATGGCTCTATTCCATTAAGTGTTCCAGTAAGCCATGGCATTTAGTGAGCATACACAACACCAGAGCACTGGAACTGGCTCAACTAAATGGAATGCAGCCATTGTTGCGAGTTGCTTTGACAAATCAAAATGTCTGCTCTGACATGGGTCTATTGTTCATGGTGACTTGCTATCACCCTGCTAACTGGGACACTTGATTAGAACAGAGCCATTGTTAATGTTGTTAGTTCCACCTGTGCTTTTACTGCTTTCATCCGTTCACTCCAGGTAAGTATAGTGTTGACTTTTTAAATGAACAAATATTAAAGATTAATACACAAATTAAACAGATACGTGTGATTGCTGCTGCTTTGCACTCATCTACTTTCACTCCAACTGACTGATACTAATAAACAAATGTGTGTCCAGTCATATATATGTAAAACCACACAGCTCAGACAGTCCAGCCTTTTGCCCTAGTACTTTGTCCTGGTTGGCTGGTAGTGGATTATTACTACACTATTCTTTAGGATTCTTTGTAAACTCTAAATATAGGGCACTATAGTCTTTCATTAGAGCATGTTGAGTCTGTCAGTGTAGCTTGCACAGCTCTTAGTGAGAGTACGCATTCAGAGCTCAACATGAAGACTGAGGTTCTTATTTTCATGGAGCTCAGCCAACTGGGTCCAAGCTCAGCAGTCTGCACTGTTGACTTAAATCACTAATACATGTACACAATACTGACTCTGACCTTTACTACTCAAGTAGTTCTTTGAATTAGGCTCTATTACAACCTAACAGCCTGTGTGTGGATTTCTATTTCATGTAGAGTAGATTGAAGGTTATAAAACCTTTTGATCTTTTTCTGATCGTCTTAATGTACAGGTGTTACAGTAGAATCCTGAATTCCCTGATGTCCCTGAACATTGTATGTGTCTTGTGCAGCTCTTACTGAACTACCAGCGGTGGCGGAGGGAAAGTCCTGAGATCAGCACCTGTCTGTCTCCCTCCTCGGTGCTCGGCCTCCTCAACACATCGTACCACGCCGTCCTCCCACAGCGGGACCACACTGGCAGCAGAGTGCTCATCTACAGGATTGGTCAGTATAAGTGTGTGTGTGTGTGTGTTTGTGTGTGTGTGTGTGTGCAGTGATGTAATGCTCCACAGAATTCATTTTTTCTCCTTACAACCGTGTTTTTGTTTTGTATTTTAAGCTTTATAACTCCACATGTAAACCTCACAGAGCCATGGATAATAACTTGAACATAACACCACTGCACCATAAGACAAGACACAATCATTTCAAGTTATTATCCTTAAGATTTCAGTCCTGGTTGATTTGACAACACCTGTGGTTACTGTAACAACAGCAACTGCCGTTAAAAGGATACATTCACATTGTTCAAGTCTGCTTTACGGGTTCCCAGATTTCGGACTGTCAGCAATTTCTGGTGCATGGAAGAGGAAAACTGTCTCTCAGTTTGTGTTCTTCATAAGTGCCGTCATACTGGCAAATTAGCATAAAAAATGCAGTGCACTTTGAGCACGCACATGGTGTACTTATCACATTGAAAAGTTGAGTGTGGAACGCTGGAACCTTCTCACCCTTCATGGTTGCCATCTTGGCTATATAGCAGAAGGGAAGGGACCATTAACGTGTGAAAATGGTTGTGATTGTTATAGTCAACACCGCAAGTAGTTTTACCTACAAGTAAAAGCCTGTTCATTTTTAAGCAAATTGAAGTCAAGTGAGCAAACAAGCCAGTAGACATTGTGGTCAAATGTTGGTGATAATGCTCCATCCAGTTGCAATTCACCATTAAAAAGAAGAAGAAGAAGAAGCAGTCAAATGTTGCAATAGTCATTTCAGGTAAGCACACAATGGTGTTCAATTTGAGACAACACTAAGCTGGTAAAAGTAGGTACATAGTGTACACAGTGTACTATATGGAAGTGTACTAAAGTCTTGGCCTGGATATCTGTTATCCAGATATCCGCTGGCTACACTGGAAGCCCTGAAACATTGGCTGTTACCCCCAGAGACAAAATCTTCATTAGATCATAGCTGATGGGTTCAGAGATTGAGAAGTGGTTGATTCTCAGAGGAATTTAGTTTCAATAAACTTGCCTGTAGACAGATTTCACATGTTTTCATGTTTAGCTGACCTGATGTGCACTAACTTAGTTTCCAGGTCACAGTAACTTAGCATGTAATTGGAATTAATTGATTGCCCATATATATATATATACACACACACACACACACACACAAACACACATTTTTTTCCAAAGTACAGTGTATATGTAAAAAAGAGGCCCATTAGGCAGTATAAGCTACTGGTCATAACAGACCAAGTAAGGGAGTCGCAACAAAACCCTTCAGTGTGTTAAATTGAGCATGGGTGTGTTTTACTGCTTATGGGTTGAATTTTTCATTTGTAAAAGGAGGAATGTGTTGTTTCTTCTTTCAAATGTTCAATAGTCTCACTTGAAGAATACATGTTAGAGAAAAGACATTTGGAAGAAACAGTGAATGTAAACATGACTTTATAAGAAACTAGAGAGTGGCTGTAAGTTTTAATGGCTCTTTTCAGACTGCAGGCAGATCAGATGTGTCTCTCAAATCAGATCTTTAAGACAGACTGTCCACACTGTTATTTGCAAGTGATCACATTGGATTTGTGCGTCCAAACATCACCAACCTATCTGCATGTGTTATATATTCTTTTATATATATAAAATTGTCAAATTTGTCTGTCTGTCTGTCTGTCTGTCTGTCTGCAGAGCAGTGGAACCCAAAAGACTGGTCGGCCATTCAAGTGTTCAGTGTCAGCCTGATGACATCAGAGATCATCTCCATGGAGACAGAGACGCAAAGGCGGGGTCTGAAGGCCATATTTGACTTGCAGGGGTGGAGTTTAGGCCACGCCCTGCAGATTAACCCTTCCCTCGCCAGAAAGATATCCTCTGTACTTTCGGTAGGCCTTTACATTATGACAGCATGTTAACTGTTAAAGGTTGTGTTTTCTTTTGGCATTATTGGGCAAACGTTCCATATTAACCGTGCAGCATATTGTAATTCACATGGTCTGAGAGCAAACCTCTTGATTGCAGAGAGAGAAGTGGAAGGTTTTACATAGGTTGCACAGATTTGCTTACCCCAGCTTTAACATTACATTACATTTAGGCATTTTGCAGACGCTTTTATCCAAAGCGACTTCCAAATAAAGGGTTAGGGTTAGGGTTAGGGCTTTAAGCAGTTAGAAGAGAGACATTTTGATAAGGATGAAGAATTGCAACAACAACTCTGCTCTGACTAGATTTTATACACCATGCCAGTAAAGGCACCAAGCTAGCCTGATAAACTTCACTTCATTTGTCTGTCTGGGATCATGTTCATTTGAGTTGTTTCCGATTTGGTAGCAGTTATTATTTTGCCCTAACCAATCATTACAGGTGAAGGATCTGTCCAGCTTTATTTGTCGAAATGAAGAAATATGTCAATAAAGATGAGTTTTTCCTGAAAACGTTGGTTTTACACCTGTCCTCGTATGTGTGTGTTGGCTTGTTCAGGATTCTTTCCCACTGAAAGTTAAAGGAATCCATCTGGTCAACGAGCCACGGTTCTTCCGGCCGGTCTTTGCTATGATCCGCCCCTTCCTGCCTGATAAGATCAAACAGAGGGTCAGCAGCCTGTGTATTGTTTTGTCACTGCAAATATACCGGCATTGTTTTTGGACTCTCTCTTACATACAGAGTGGAAATGCTTTTAAAAATCAGTTCCTTCTCTCCCCACTGTAGATCCATATGCACGGTGCTGAATTCCACAACTCTTTAAGTGACTTCTTCTCACTGCCCGTCCTGCCGCCAGAATATGGAGGGAAGGGGCCTGGCATAGAACAGGCGTGTCAGGACTGGACCAATCAGCTGCTTCAATCAGAGAAGCTTCTGCAGCAGATTGGCTCCCACCCAACAGGTGACATCACCATCATTAAGGATGACTCCTTGATCTCAAAGGGAGCGGAGGCTGAACAGCGCTCAGAAGGATGATTTCTGCAGTTTTGGCCTTTTGGATCTCACATGTACAGATGGCTGTTTTTTACTTTGGATCCGGACAACCTAACATACTCTTGGTTTCTCTGATTGACTTTGTGTTTTTCATGATGCTCGCCTGTTAGCTAACTGTCTTCCTGCTAACATTGCTCATTGGAATCCGACCTAAGCTCTACCTTTGGTCAGAAGTATACATACTTGCTTTCTTTAGAATGACATGAAGATGTCGAACCCATGTGTTACATACATTACACTAAGCTAGGCTAACCGTGTCCTGATTCCTGCTCTGTACTTAACTCACAGACATGGACGTGGTATCAATGTCCTTATCTTACTCTCAATAAGAAAGCAAATAAGTGTATTTCCCCACAATGTTGAACTACTTTTTTAAATGTAATTAATTGATTTTTAATTTATGTATTTTGATTGTTTGTTCATGTTGAGTGAGCCAACCCTTCACAAGCCACTAGGTGTTTTGGATTAGAGACTAGATCTAAAGGCAGGACAGTTTACTGTGTCACCTCCACTTGGAAACCGACCTACCTTATCACGTCTTTTACAGGAATACTGCTGGATGTTACTGTATGAATGTAAGATCAAGGCACGTTTTTTCAGGGATCTGTTTTGTGTAGCTGTTCTATATTTAGTGAATAACTAAATATTCTCCAGTGGACTTCAGAGATGGATTAGAAGGAGTAGATTTGTGTAGCCATGTCACGACAGACAGAGAATGTTGCAGATAAGCATGAACCTTGCCTTCCCTCCAACTCATCACTCCATCCAGACATTCATATTATCAGCCATCTAAACCAATCCACAGTCTTGTGTTTGTTCAAGGTGGATCATTTTAACTTCATTTCAAAAGTTAAAAAGTTTACTGTTATTTTAAAACATTTTATGTTTGGACCAATATTATGCACATATCCCTTATACCCAGGTATTGAAAAAATGTGAATTTGTTCTCCACACTGAGTTTATAATGTTTCTCATTAATTGCTGCAGAATATGCTCATAATATTAGGGAAAGAAAATGTATTTGTGTATTTGAGCTCTGTGCTCTTTTGATTAAACAAATGTGTTTCTTATGTGCTTGGGTCATACAAATGATGTAGACTTTAAAGTTACTTAAAGGAACAGCAAACACAAAGCTCACGTTATTATGTTATGTAGTAACACATTTATTACTGTTACTAACTTGACCTATACAATATAATTGCAATATTTTGTTTAGCTGGAAACATTATTTGAAGCACCTATATTTATGTATGTATGCTAATGAGGAGACAAGCAAGATTTGTGCACTTTAATGAATGTGGCATGTGGGAACATGGCTGTTCGTAGGGTGTTATTCAATTTGTGTGTGTTTCAAGTTACTGGTAAGAACCATGGAACATGCTGTTCGAGGCTCAGACTCTACAGAGACAGCTATGTCACACTTCAGCTTAATAGCACTGAAAGCAGCAGCATAACAATGTGTCATTCAGTAACAAATTGTCAAACAGTCTTTTCCCGGCTTATGTCGAACATTATCACAGATACGTATGTATATGCTCATAGATATCCGCTGGTCAAACTGCTTAAGCATGTGAACGTATTAGCTCATTCTTTTGAAGTATTGATCAACACGTTACTGCAAAAATGGTCATACAATTGAATGGGCTTGTCAAAGGACATGAGGTGTTATTGTCAGAAAGTATTTTTTTCGCAGATAAGACTAAATCTAGGTCTGCCTTGTTGGTCCAAAATAGAAACCGCAAGTAGCTTCTTATGTTCTACTTATCCATATCATATTTTACATTAAAAGTTTTCATTTTCCCTTGTGTGGCAGATTTATAGCTGCACTCAACTGGAAACACAGTTGATAAAAACAGTGAGTCTGAGCCAAAACAGTGAATGTGCCATTGGACCAAAACAATACAATGCATGGTTATACAGTCAAGAAATAACAGTATATACAATAGGTAGAACTGGCTCTATTGCAACCAGCTACATTAAAATGTATCTCAAATGTTACTGCATCCAGACCAATAATCAAGTAGTATAATGTATAACAATGTCACATTTTGAAGTATAGAACTTTTACTTTTATACTTAAAGTACATTTTCCTGGTAATACATACGTTTACTTAAGATTACGAATGACTGACCTTTGGTCTGACTGCCGTCCCTCCTCTCTCTGTTTCTGTCTTTGTGCACTGTCACTGCACAGACCTTTGATCAGTGTAAGTAGGCCAGTAAACATCTATTGGCCCCGCACAATCTAGTAAACATTATCTAACCTACAAATATAGGATGGATGAACGATAAATGTAGAGACAGCTACACAGTAGATGTGTTTTTTTCCATCGGTTATTCACTACACATAATTAGAGATCTCACATCAAAAGTTAAATGCAGTATGTCCTTGTTTTGTACAGATTGTGACCCATGTACTTGAAATACTGTGGGATGTCATGACCTCCCCTCTCTGCCCCGGCTGCAAGTCTGTCTATACAGATGAAAGTCTATTGGGCTCTGTCTAAATCCTGCTAAAACTGGGACAACAGAAAATGAACTTTATTTCCCAAATAGAATACTATGATGGGTGAAATAACACCACAGTATATGGACTGAGAAACTGCATCCAACTTATCTGTATTTTTGTGTCATTCTGATTCCTACTTTTCCAGACTTTCCAATGGTTCTTAAGAACCAGTGTGTTGTTGACTATCTGTCAATTTCCATCATCTCTCCAACCACTAACTTTCCCTACAGGTGATATTGCAACAGTGTTTGGGTGACATTACACCACCTACCATACATACACTACTCCCTGAAATAGGTGTAATGCATCTTTTCTGTATTTGAATAGCATGCTGAAGGGCACACCCAAACAGTAAATTATTAGATGTAGTTAGAAACTGAAAGTTGTTGTTTTTCATTTCATGGACCCTGCTGACCTGTGTAGATGTATTTGTTTAACACTGCCATGCAACAATAAATAATTATACATTTACATATTGTTAGTGTTTTTTGTATTTCATGTGTTTTTCACAACCTGTTTATTTCAACTTTCATTTCCACGGTTGTTGTATGAATTTGTGCACATGCCAGATCTTTCATTGGAGTGTTTTATAGACTAGAAGAGATTGGTCGTGTTGATGTGATGTAAATTGACTTGATGAAATGTACAAGTCAATCAACAGCTTCCTGTGTCCTTTCCACACTGTTCCTCTTAAAGACACGCAGCAGGGACTGAGTCACTGAGGGTCCCTCAGTGTATTCAAGAAGGTGTGCACAAAATACTTGATATACCAAACACTCTTCATTTTAATACTACTGGCATAATTCAAACACACATTCTTTTATTACCTTTTGAATGCTTGTTACTTAGCAATACATGTTATTCATCATGTGTATGATTGATAGAAGCTTACTCAAGCAATACTCAGCAGCTCAAATGGATTTTTGAGGTTCACAAACCAGATTAGCATTAGCATGGCATGAAGTGAGTTTAGCAGGAAATGCTTTTGGATTTGAATTCAAAGGGTTCACAGAAGTAAAGTGAATCATCTCTATAAGATACACAACACATGATTAATTCACAATGAACTATTGTCTTTCAAATATCTCTTTGATGAAGATAAAATCAAGCAGGAAGTCTTTTTTTTCACTTAAAAATAGAAAAGAAGGAAAAACAATAGTCTTTCATACAACAAAATTAACACTATATAGTTTTAGTGTCATTTTGACTTTAATTCTGGAAAGATGTCAGTGTATTATTTGTCTGTGTTGTTAATCATTATGCAAAACCAAAACTAGTCCAGTGGATCCTCACTGCTGAGGGAACATTTGATCTTTACACTTGCTCTTTAGCACCACCTTTCAGGGATTAAGAGCACAGCACAAAAACATAATGATGCAATTGTTTATCTAAATATTTTTATGGGCAGCCTTACAGCTTGTTGAACTAACTGTTCCTCTTAGGTGTTAATAAGTCTAACCGTTCATCTCTGTTGCCCTGCTGTCTGCACTCTCTACCTCAGGAGCTAGTTGAATAGACAGCAGGTGCAAGTGAAAACAGAATGGTGTGATCATGAATGGTTCACAAAGATAACCACATGATCTCTTGCCATAATTAGGCCATCTCTCTCCCATCTCGCCCATCCAGAGCCTGGTTCTGGTTCTGGTAAAGGGAGTTTATCCTGGCCACTGTTGGCTAGTTCTGGTCATGGTGTGAATTATTGTGTCTCTGTAAATCAGAATCATTGTGTTGGACCTCCTTGGTAAGGAGAGCCGTCCAGACTAACTCATCTGGCATTGTGCACTTCACCTTTCTTTCATACTGATGGATAAATGCACATTATGATGGCTAGAGAACAGCCATATAAACTATAGTTAAATCAGTGCTGGTAGTGTGTATGGATAAAGTGGGCTGGAATAATTTAGGCCGTTCTGAAAGAGGGGGTGTCTTGCATCCTCTGTCAGCAGAGGGCGCAAGAGAGCTGCTGGACAGCGTGAGGAATGTGACTCAGCCAAGGCCTGCTGTCACTAAGGTAGACCAGAAATCACACATGCACATATGCACTTTGCAACCCAAAACCTTTCTTATAAATTAAAATAACTAAACTCAGTATTTCTCTTCTCATGATTTTGTTCCTTTTGTATTGGTAATAAAATGAGCAGCTCCACCAGCTGTTGCTCCACGGTTTTAGTCCAAGCAGCTCATCGTACATGCTGTCCACAACAGACATGGAAAAAGTTGTCTGTGGAGCAAAATGCTTTACAATGCAATTAGAGTAAAAACATGCATTACATGTACATACATAAAAATGCCTTACTGTGAAGGGTGTAAGAGTCTGATTGATTGATTTTCAGTTTGTGAACCTGCAAGTAAAACATAAAAAGTCAACGGGAATCATAGTGCAGTGGGCTAGCAGTACAGTAACTGTGGCTACTAGGCAGGAACTTACTTTCAAACCTTATGCTGCATCTGCTATCTCATGCACTTCCCTGTATTGCTGCCTTTTCTGTAGATATATTCTTGTGTCAGGAAGGAAACTCCAGAGCAGGAACAGGAGAGGTTGATGTATTTCCAGTCAAAGCCTCAGGATGTACCTCTGGGTTCTTATATAAAAGGCTCCATTCAAAGAAGGCTATTCCATATTCTTATATTTTCTGCTTAAAAAAATATATTGCCCATATGGATTGATAATACACCACCTACAATTGTTGGATGGCATAAGCTGATATTTAAGCTAACACCAATGGAATATCTAACATACAGATTGAAATGGGTGATTCAATAAATATACTGGAAAAATACTTTCCCAGTGATAGATTTCAATAATGAAAGTTGGTAAACTTACAATTTTTGGGATATATGGTGGGGTTTTGATTTTTTTTATTGTTATTTTTATTTGTGGGAGAATTTTGCCTTCAGGGCTGTCTGCCTGGCAGAAATTTCTAATAATAACAATTATATAATTTGTAACTTGATATGCCTCTTTGCAAAGCTGAGTGAGGACAGAAAACGTCAAAAGGTTGACAATGAAACACCATCACGAGTCATAACAAGCTAGCTTCAGTTCCCGTCTGGTAGCACAACAAGATATCTGGGGAATATCACTAATTTTTGTTTATTAACTGGCCCCTGGCCTCAAGTCATTTTGGAAAAGTGAAGTAAAGCAAGTTGAGTTTATAGGATCCATGTAAATCTCTATTTGTCTGGTGCCCTCCCTGGGAGCCTAGGCTAAAAATATAAATGTTGTAGCCTCCTACCCTATCTATGGACCCATGAATGGACAAAGACAAGGCAGAATAATCCCTTATGAAATGATTGATTAGTTGTACGCCAAACCAATTAAAAAGTCAATCAATCTTGTGTGAGCTGAGATGCAAACCCTGGTAGTTCCTGTTAGTCTAGACCTTCCATCAACTTTCCACTGTGGTATAAGAACATCATGCATTGGAAAAATGTTTCCCATGGTGGCATTAGATTTGCTCTAAAACATATGAGCCAATGCAAATGAATTGTGTTTGAACAGAAGAGACAGGGTTAGTAAAATAATGGCAGTTGTAAATCCCCCAAATCAACCTGCACTGTGAGCCAGTGTGAGTTTAAAACATTACAGTTTACTTGTGGGTGACACTAAATAGTTTGTATGTTTCCTCAACACACACACACACACACGCACACACACACACACACACACATCATGCAAATTACATTCCATTGGAATTGGAATTCTAGGTGATTAGATCCCTCCTCATGTCCCAAATCACTTCTCCACACAGTGATAAGGTAAATTCAAAGCTCTCCTCAGTCACTCAACAATACATACAGTTGGTGAGAACAACTGTCCTCTTCACAGCTCACACTGTCCCACACCCTGGGGCTTTGTTGTCTGTGTGAGCTGACCAAATGTGAGAAATGCCTGGGAGATAACCAAATGGTCAGTGCTCTGCAGGAGGCTGTGTGTATGGATTGTTGTGAATGTTGTAAAAGGGCAAACAAATGTAAAGTACATGTTTATGAAACACCTATGTGACATTAGTCTCTAGGGCCTACTACAGACTGTTAACATTACATTGGGGTAATGAACAAAGTTAGGTCTGGATATGAGCTTGGGGTGGGTAAGTTTTATGTACATGTGAAACCATGAACTGTGAAGCCAGATGATAATGTAAAGTTTCATTGAGTCCTATCAAGTCCTATCAAGCCCTATCCTATCAATCATCAACGAAAACAGAGCCAAGCACATTACTGACAGTTAGCATTAGCTAACCTAAAGAAAGTTACAAAATGGCCATGTTTTTGGTTATTACATTTCTTTTATCACAATCAAAGAAAATGGCTGCCTCTCCAGGGGGAGGATAGCTAATAAAATAGAAATAGTGAATTAGCAGATGATTAACTGCAGATTTTATGATTTTATGATTTATGATTAGCCTCTCTTGTGGAAGATATTTTGACTTGTCACAGTAGGAAAAGCACAGATGTAAATAATAAAATGAATTATGACATAATTTTCATTTAGTGGCTCCAGTTTTGCCTCGAATTTGTGACATTATGGTAACCCCATGTATTCAAAGTCTCTTGCTTGCCATTAATAAAGAAACACTAATGATATAAATATATGACACAAAATATATACTTAAGCACATATGCACTTTGCACAACTTCGCTGGTAGAACAACATGGAATAACTGTAGCCAAAGTAGAGAAGAGCCATTCTCATTAAAAACCTTACTGTGTGTCAAATGAAGTGGATTTAAAAGCATACAAAGATACGTATGCGAACAACATATGAAGTTTGAATTAATCTGACTGCATGTTGTGTAAGGAGGCTGTTCTGTATGCTGTTGTGTACGGTGGCCCTGAAGTGCAAACCACAAATCAGACAACACAACACATTAATAGAAAACACAACACACTAACTCCTAATGGAAAGGGAGGGTTCTTATGGTCGTAAAGGATCGTTGCTGATTGGACGTCGATAAAGAGACAGACAGCGCATCCAATCAGAAGGTGGCGGTAATGTACTGTAAGCTGTTTCCCAAACGTCATTAAACGAAAGAAGAAGAAGCAGCATAAGCAGAA
>JAVQJD010029672.1:0-18179 GCA_036023655.1 Nannoperca australis | reverse complement strand
AGGGTGCAGGGGGATTGAGAAGAAGAAGGGGGTAGAGGGAGAGAGCGGTGGAGTAGAGAGCGAGAGGAGAATGAGCGAGCAAGCGAGTCAGGGGGATGAGAGAGAGGAGGAGAGGTGGTGGAGGAGGACTGGGGGAGGTGGAGTGGTGGTGGGGGTTGAGGAAAGCGAGGCGAGGCAGAGCTGATTGAGATTCGGGCCTCCAGAGCTGCAGGCTCGCTGCTGCTGGGAGCTCAGGGAGAACACGCTCAGTTATTGGAATTCTTTTTTTCTCTTTTTTTTCTAATGAATTAATTCTTCTCATCCAATTTAGGTGAAGATGAAAAGAGAGCAGCGCTGCAAGCATCAATTTAGCTTTTTGTTGACCGGGCCTGGGCCATTCTGTTTCCATTCTGTACAGTTAATATCGGACACTCGTAACATATTATGGTTTTGGTTTCTCTTTTTTTTGTGTTCCAACTGGGAGCCTTGTTTACAAAAACCAAACAAGAGCAACATTTCCTGTGTGTGTTATTGTGGATGTTTCATACTCATTTACTGATATGATTACAAGAGCTCCCCCCTTCCACCAACACTCACTCCCACATCCACACACCCAACCCTCACCACCTACCATCGACCACATGAATACAAAATCATCTCCCCTCCAAACGCACAGCCTCACAAACCCACATGTAGGAAGTCATGTATGTAACTATTCACCAACATACACTCACACAGAACCTGGAACAGAGGTAAACACCTGTCACATCGGAAATGAAGGTACGAGTGACTTTTGTAAATAACGGTCCTACACTACTCAAGTATTACAGCATGTTTCTTGATTGTGTGGGAGGTTGCGCTTCAAAACAGGTAGAGTCATGCATGTAGGGTGTATGAAAAATGTGAGCAAATTCTGGAATAATACATTTATAAGTGTCTAAACTCTTTGTGCAAAGTGTGTTCATTCCCACAAATATCAAGCCAAAACACACTTGAGTAATTAAATCAGAAATACTTAAGTCAAGAAATTGATCATTAATATCAAATGTTTGATTTAGTCAAAAATATCAATTTGTATTTTTATAAATTGCATTGCACAAGAGGAAGTAGAGCCCCAATAATAAACTGACTGGGCCAATATACAAGGCGATATTAGCTTATTACATACAGTATAAATCAGTGTCAGTCTACTGTACACAGTATGTCTGCCAATAAGTAAGAAATAACATTGTATAGATATGTTAAAGATATAAACAGGCAGTTTATAAACAGCGTATCCCTTATATATAATAAGGGATACAGTATATACAGAATACTTCTAAAGAACCTTTGTTTAGGTTACAGTATGTGGACAATTTCTCACTGTCAGACTTTTTTAAGCTCTCAAATACCAATATAGATATTAGCCTAAAAAATCTAATATTGTCCTGTCTCTAGTGTCTTATTACTGAAATAAATTCTAATTCAGCCTTAAAACTAAAGAAAACAATCTGCCAGAGAGATTGCTCCATTTCAACCTGATTTCATTCCCCTGCTATGAAACATTTTCTCAAAAATATTTAGAAACAAGACTGGAAAAGGCCATCAGTGCCAACTGATGCCAAGAAATTATTGAATCAAGTTCATTTGTGTCACAAATTAGTAAAATAATCTCAACCCATTGGGATATTTTGTTCATTTCTTTTAAGAAAATAGGATATTAGATCTCAATAACAGACAACATTACTTGTTAAAATGTTGTTTCTTTTTGCAATGAGTTTTTTTTTTTTCACCTTTTAGTCTCACAGCCCCTCTGCCAATAGGTTAATTTCAGACTGTACACTACACACACACACACACACACACACAGGAGTGAGTGCAAACTGAAAACAAGAGGGCGTATAGCTGTTTAAGGTCAGAACAATCCGGTCTGGTGCTGTGGCTCAGGGTTCATGGTGCAGGGAACATGAAATCCCTTTAGCTCGTCTGCTTGGCGCTGACAAGGTATCTGTCCTCAGATTCATTTAGACAGTCAGCAGAAGACCACTAAGAGTCAGCTAGCCATCTGGATCAGACTGTGGTGAAGCAGATATTCACTCCGGATCACAGGGGGATTCTCTCCCCTGAGACAAAAGCAGATGAGCTCAGCTTCAGTGCTTTCAGAAGACCTCGGTGTCAGGTTTGGATTATCTCACCTGCGCAATTTGTTTCCTCTGCTTTTCTTGCTTCTGTCTGTGCCTCACTTATACTGCAAACTAAACCACACTCTTCAAAGATCTTATTTATGTCCCCCTAGCATTGCCATTGGAGTACCTGAGTTCTTAAGACTCTTATGACATATTTAACATGGGAAATGCCAGTGGATTTCAGTGTCTAGGAGAAGGCCAAAATGCTGATAAGTAATATGGCTATGTACGACATTTCCCTGCATGAATTTATTTGGTCACCGCTTTTTGAGAGTAAAATTCAATCACTTTTCAAGCCCTTTCAAGACACCTAAACCAAAAATGTCCAGACTCTTGAAAGTTTTATCATCACATCTAAATTGTTAGTATTAATGCCAGGAGACATCAAACAAATATGACACCAGGACCATTTAATTTAAAATATTTTTGGTTTACATGAGTTTACAAGAATTATATTAGAATGCAAGTACATTCCTAACTTTGAAAATATAAAGGTTAAAATAAAGCATTTTCCAAACTTTCAATACTTGTGATCATAGAAAAATACAGATAGGTTGTATTTTTCAAATTAAATATTTTAATCCTATAATTCAGCACACAGTAATAGTCCATATTATTGCAGGTAGGCTTCTTTCACAATTTTTCGAGTCTAAATTTGAAATCTATACTCACACCCTCCCATTTTCTGGAGTCTAGAAGACAGAATACTCAATTTGTAATAAACACTATAGAATGAGGACATGATTACTTGATAATAAGTACATATAACTTACTAACTCAAAAAGTGTATTAATTGTTAAGTTATCCTTTAAAGTCAATAAAATGTTCCTTCAGAAATGTAAAATGAATACAAATTAAAACATAATTTTATAATTAATGCAGCAAATAGATAAAGACCTTCCCATATTTGACATGAGGTTACAATGATTTGATAACACACAGACAAAATGAAACAGTGAGTAAAAAAAGAATCAAAGGATGTAAATGGATTTGATCTTTAACCAGTTAAACACCTTGCCTGGTCCATTATCATAGCCTGTGATCAATTAGTCATGCTGGGAGAAGCAGGTGTTACCTTTGTAAACATTGGCTTCCCGTGCTGGGTGACCATAGTGCACTGATCACAGTCCAGGGTGATGCAGGAGTTGTGGAAGGACTCCTTGGAGTGTTTGAGGATGTAGTGGAGCTCGGTGACCCCTCCCTCGAACACCGTGCTGAAATAACGGGGGATCAATGTGCGGCCGATCGCTGCGGGGAGACAAAAGAGAGGGTAGAGCTGCTGAATATAGAAGGAGACCAAACATGAAATTATTTGAGGACGAGAACAGTGTGAGGAGGGTGACATTATTACACAGTGTCAGTAACACAGTATCACTAAAAGACTATAATGATGCTACTGCTTGTATCAAGCCTATTGCTACTACTACAATTTTAAGGCTACTACTGGTTTCTGTAACAACGACTATTATATACTGTATATAACTACAGGCTACTGCTGCTACCATTATGATTTAGGGCTTTGGTTTGTTTAAAAAGTGCTGATATGACCCCAGAGCTCGGGTGCCCATTATAAACAATTCTTTGATTCTCTATACCTTAATGAAGTAGTTCAACATTTTGGGAAATGTTCTGTCTTGTTGAGAGTTATGTGAGGAGATTCACACCTCGCTCATGTCTTTGCCTTAAGTATGGAGCTGGAGCCAGGAGGCAATTAGGTTAACTTAGCATAAATACTGGAAACAGGGTTAGCTAGCATGGCTCTCTCTTCAGTGATCTCATGTGAAAAGCGATGTAAACAAAATGGAGACTGACGTGGTGCAACAACTTGCCACAGTAATGCATTACACACATTACCAGATAATCTTGGTCAAACATCGGTACCGACCAAGATCCCAGACCAGATTTCTCCTCTGAGCCCGGCATTATCCACTCTCATTAAAAGTTGAAAAGCCCTCTGATGGGACCAAACAATAAGTGCAAAGCAATAATCCCATGCAAATCATTTACAATATTTTTTGCAGTACTGTAGTAATCATGAGAAAAAGACATCTGCTAATTGTGGTCAATAAATCCAGATTCTCAGTGCAATAGGCACATTATAGATTTACAGAAATTAATGGACTATCATTAAAACTATTGAGTCACTGAGTATTGAACACTGGGCGGCTTTAAAAAAAAACTATTCAACCTCGAAGAATGACTCAAATCCTTTATTCTTAGATTGAGTCTGATTTTCCCCTGAAAGTGTCAAATAAATCTTGTAGTGCAGAGAGGTAAGTTCAACTCTTTCCAATCTCATCGGAAGATTAAAGATTTGTTTGAAACAACTGACAATATCATGAATTTGGGCCTCTCATTCTACTTCTACCAAGATATGGCACCTCATATTATACACTCACTTTTGAATATTCCTCATATGAGTGAGACTGCACAGGAAAGAGGAGAGTACTTTCACACATTTTTCAGCATAATATGATTCCATGAGTTTAGTATTAAACTGAATTATTAAGATAGACAACTTCTGCAGTGCTAACTTTTTGCAGAAGCCTAAAGAGACAATGAACAAGCTGCATGATGAAAACTGGAGGAGGAGTCAGGGAGGGAGAAAGTGTCTTCAGTGTTTTATAGCCCTCAGGCTTCGTCTGGTTTCTATCTCCTCTGTGTTAGCTGGCTTCAAGGAGAAGAATGGATGATACAGAGAGAGAGAGGCTTACATTTCCCATTACATTAGGGATGCACTGTGATGGCATGCAAGATATAGATTCCTTGGAATACTTGGATGTATTTTATAGTATGAAATCATGTCCTTAAATGCCTTTCCTTCTCCGTTTTAACCTTAAATTATATAAATATTAACAGTATATTTTGTTAATAGCCAGCTGTTGGCTAAAGTAAAAATGAAATTTCACACAAGATTTTCCCCATCAAGGGTTTTGAAAGCATCTTTGAAACAAATTGTTTGTATTGGTGTCAGCAACACAATTGCACCTAAAGTTCAGTTTGCAGCTTAGGGGTTCTTTTGTCTCAGAGCTTCTCTACCTCGGAAACATCAGTGAAAATCCCACTTTACCTCCCCAGTAAGAACCTGAAATCCTGCTACACGTCTTCTCTCCACCAGACCTGGAAGTCTGCAGGAAGTCCAGTTCTTTCTATATTAGAGCTCCTTCTATCGTTAAATTTATATGTTTACAAAAATCTACTTGAAATTCTTTAGCTACATACAGTAGTATAAGTACATATGTAGTATGTTCATACGATACCATGAAACCAATCTCTAACATTCAAATCCCTTTCAAAAACCCCAAAAGATATTGTCACTTTATTCTAAAAACACTATTCTTTGAAGTAAAGTAAGGCTGCAACTAATGATTGTTTTTTATTATCAGTTGATCTATATATTGTTGATTAAACATTTGACCTTTGAAATGTCAGAAAATAGTGAGTCTCTCAGAGTCCAAGATGATATCCCAAAAGATATCCAATGAAACAACATTTTTGCTCAAAATATGAACCGAAATGATTTAACGATTACCAAAATAATTTTTCTGTCTAATCTATCTGATTATAGTCAATACTTCACTACATGACTTGTTAAGATGGATATTTTGGAGTGTAGGCACAGCTTTATTTCACAATAGCGTGAGGCACAAATGAAAAATTAGATGTTAATGCACAGGATTCACTCAGAATATAAAGCAAGATAGTCTTCAGTGCAAAGCTTAATATGTAGATCAGGGATTCTGCACGGTACTAACAGGGAGCAGCGGCGTCAAACAGCTTTTACTTGGGACAAAAGTTGCAGCCCAATAGCTCAATATTGCAGTTTCTGTTTCTTGTTGAGCAGCTGTGCAGACCCAATTTGCAGAACGACCCATAACATCTACAACAGTCTTAGCTGCACATTCGTCCTTAAAAATACTTTTTTTTGCCTTTACTTTTCAAGCGATATGGTTTCTGTTGAACACAGATATTCATTTTCAGCACCGACTTTCTTCACACTTGCATGCTGCACACATACATGCCTGAGAGCTGCACTGCAACTGCAGGCTTCAACCAAACATTACTGGGCGGTTCCACTTGAGCAGCCTGACTTGCTCAAGGGCAGGACCAGTAGTCACTGGAGGGCTAAGTGCTACTCATTCACTCAAGGATCTAAACCAGCAAATGTGTAATCGTAAACTAACATTTATACCTCTGGCCGCTTTTAATGTTTCCTCTTCTTTTAATATTTTAGAATTTTTTATTATATTTAAGTGACATGTTTCTAATGGTATTACAAAACACCTTAGTAACTCATTGATAATGTTTACAGTAAACCAATATATAAAGACAACTATTAGTTACATTGATCACACAGTAGTCTGAGTGGGCATTAGAAAAACAACCCTGCGTAAAAGAACATGTAGGCTGCTGCGCTGGTGGGGACAGGTAGGACGTGTTGCTTCAGATACCAGTGGGACAAGAAAAAATTCTATGAGTATGAAGTTTTGCTAGGTGACCAAGCATTTTGTTTCTGCATTGGTATCTCATCGCAATGACCTCATTAAAATGAAAGAGGGGCTAATGTTAGTCTGAACACTGCCTAAATCAGTGATTCCCAACCAGGGGTACTTGTATCCATGGCAGCATGTTTGCAGTTACCAGGGGGTACAGGTGATTGTGGAATAGCTTGGCTAATTTGAACAAATTACTATGATTTGGTTAAAAAAATCATACACATATTTGTGTTCAGCATAATGAGTAGGATTTAATGAGTCTAATCTTTAGTACTTTTTTTTGTAACAATAACCAATGAACAATGATGAGCAATGATAAGCTGACAACACAGGATGCAAATCCCACTAACTTGAGTCAAACACCTTTACAATGTGTACTGCGACTGAGAGTGTGAGAACCAGTTACCACGTGAGCAGAAAAGTAAAAAAAAATGTCTTTATGGTTACATGAAACATCCAGCTGCTCCAAGTGAGAAGAGACCAAGCCTAAACATCACCTATTCCAGGATCCAAAAATATTGTAACAATATTAATTTTAATATAATTAACAAGTGTTAAATACCATCCAGTTTAAAATCAGTTCAGTTGTTGATGAAGGGGTACTTGAAATCATCTGATAGGGCTGTGGGGTTACGTCAGGTAAAACTTGACCAACCAAAATGATTCAGAAAAACTGTTAGCAACCCTAAAACCACTATGAGTACACTTGTTTTATCTGTGTTTTATTTTGTTTTTAACATCATTGGTTCAAGTTGGAATCAACCCTCTAATCCCACTAAGTGTTAGTGACCCGGTCTACCCA
Source organism: Nannoperca australis (assembly GCA_036023655.1). NCBI lineage: Eukaryota > Metazoa > Chordata > Actinopteri > Centrarchiformes > Percichthyidae > Nannoperca > Nannoperca australis. The sequence continues at coordinate 10,737 of JAVQJD010029672.1, read as the reverse complement.
CTGAGCACCGCCGGACTGTTAAATAACAGCACAAACAAAACAATCATAAATCCTGACTTTGGGATTATAAAGGCGAGCATGTTGGGATTTCCTTTAGCCTCTCGTTCCTCGCCTAGTGGAACAAGTCTCTACGCTCCTCTACATTTTGCTGCCCGTCAAATCTCCATCATTAGAACAGTGCTGGGAGTGAAAAAGTCGGGGCGGCAACATTATCCAGAAGCACACGGTCTCTGATTTCAAGCAGAAATAATCCATTTTAGAGTCAACACACTGTTGGCTAGAATTATGCTCTTTTTCCCCTTCCCCCTGGGTGGGTGGGTGGTCAGGAGGAGATCTGCGTGTGGAGGAGGAGGTAGGGGGGAGTAAAGCCTGGGAATAAAACTTCATTTAGAAGTGCAAGGTCCCCAAAGACAGTGGCTAGAGAGGCTCTTGAGGTCAGACCTAGATGGTAGAGTCTCAATCGAGAAAGAGAGAGAGAGGGAGAGAGATGAGGATGATGTTGGTGGTTGGGTGATGGTGTGGGGGATTTGGAGAAGGGGGGAGGGAGAGAGTCGGGGTTGGGTGTATACCCGTGACTGGCATGTTTTTCAAATTCGATAAAGTCAGGCATGACTAAATAACACATAAAATGTTTGGCATCGTGAGCAGTGGCAGAGAGGAGGGAGGGAGGGTGAGCTGCAGGGTCCGCTCGGCGTGGATGACTGTGTAAATTATGCTCTCTCTCTCTCTCTCTCTCTCTGTATGACTTGCGCTGCTCTCTCTCTCTCGCTCCTCTTTCTCTCTCTGTATCTTGCTCCCTTCCTCGCTCAGCCTCCACCACAGTTGAAAAACAAAGTACGTCTAGGAGTGGAGCGGACTGCTAATGCGGAGGAGCTCTGAGAAGACGAGGGGGAGGAAGGGAGGGTAGAGGGGTTGGAGGAGGCGAAGGAGGAGGAGGCATGTGTGTTTGGGGGGGTTGAGGGATTGGGACAGAAAAAATGAGCAAGGGATGAAAGCGAGAGAGAAACAGAGAGGGAAAAGAAACTAGGAGGGAAGATGAAAAAATAAGGGCTTGTCAATGAGGGAAAGAAGACTCACTGAGGGGTAAGGCCTTATACTCCAGAGCGGACACGTTCGTGTGCGGTCGCGGACCCCGCGTACGCGGAGCATTTCAAATTATACTTGTTTATAGAGCCCGCTCGGCAGACGCGTTCGACACATGCGCAGTAGATTGGCGTGTAAATACACATGTGCAGTAGATCGGCGTTTACACAAACAACGAATTAAACATGAAGACACTCATGCAAGAAGAAGAAGAACAGCTGCTTTGTCTGTTGTACCTAGCGCAAAAAGAGAAAAAAAGAAAAGTTTGAAAGTGTGGTGTACGGCGTGTTTTTACCACGCATGCGCAGTAGGTGCTGTTGGTTCGCGGATATACTTGATTGCCCGGTACGCGTTCGTACGCGTTCGTACGCGCGGAGCCGTAGCGGACTGCTCTAATGACGCGAATGACGTAGTGCGCACACTAGCGGACGGCTGCGGACACGCGGACGCGGAAAGTATAATACTAGCTTACTGGGAGGAGAGACAGCAAGAAAAGGTAAGACAGCAGGAGAGAGAGAAAGAGAGGGAGACAGGGGGAAGGAGGGGGGATGCTCAGGTGATACGCAGATCTGCTTCTTGCCCATCTTACCAAGCCATGAAGGAGCTCTGGTTGCGTCTTCTCAACCAAAACTGTCCTAATAAAACCCAGTGTGCGTAACCAAGGGTGACAGAGTGATAGATAAGCATGTAATGCTAGCCATGCTAGCAAGTTTGGGATCATTTCAAGTGCAGTACTCTTGTGTTTCTCCTCAAATATTTTCTAGGCTCCCTCACTCAGTATTTACAGTGTAGGCGCACACTTTAGCTGGGTTGCTATAAGTCAGCAGGCCTCATTATCTTGCTCAAGGGCATTTTTAAGGGACATTTGACTGTAACAATGATGTGATATGTCAGGTGCATATGTTACTGTACTTGAATGCACTTTTCACTTGCTAAAACTGGGGGAGGCAAAATCTGTGCAACCTATCCAAAACCTTTCGCCTTTGTCTCTGCTAAGCCCCTCCCACCAAACCCACAACATCGACCGGCAGCAGATAGTCAGTTGCTCTGCGAAAACCGTATCCCTCGAAAGGATCACTCTACACGGCGTGAGGCTCACCGAGACCCCAGTCCCTCCCGCTATGACTTGTCTTCTCTGTTGCTTCGTGGCCGCAAAGCAGAGCTCCCCAGGCTTCAGTGGCAGATGCAACACTGTCAAAAGTTATACCCCACTATTGGTCATCATGCCTCTTTGCCACTCATGGTTACAAGCGCCATGACCTCAAACATAATGAGCCCAAAGATCCGTGTGGATCATATGCGGCTGTTGGCAAAAGAGGTATTGGAAATTTATCACCATAGAATCAGGTATTCACCATCTGAAGGGACGTGTGCTCGCGTCATTTCCTTTATCTTAGCCAATTGGAATGCACCATCCCGCTGAAATAACCTGTGATTGGCTAAAGTCTTCCATCACAGGTTAGATTTTCTAAAGTAGAGGTCTGCTCTCAGACCACTTGAATTACAATATTCTGCATGATCAATATGGTATTTTTGCCCAGTGATGCCATAAGAAAACTGCCTACTCAACCTCTAACAATGTGAAATATGATGAAAGTAGGAGTCAGAAAATAAATACAAATAAAATTTGATTTTAAATAGCCTAATACTAAATTGTATATCTTTGGGTTGACTGGACAAACCAAGTCATTTGAAGATATCATCAAATGACGGATTAAAAAACAAATTATTTCAGTACTAGTTTCAGTGGCATAGGTGCAGATTTTCATCCAAAAAATAAATGAAATAAAAATAAGCAGCCTCATAAGCAGTGGGAGATGAAAACGTCAACTCTGCTAAGTGTGGACAAAAGGAGAACTCTACAGTGACACGAGAGACACAATCACTCATCACACTGCCAAAAAGAAAAAAGAGCCTCATCAGCCCCCATGTTGCAGCCCCATGTTGAAAACATTTATCTTTTAATAGGCAGTCAGATTACACACTCACCAACAGCGCACAAGCCAAATTAACTTCAGACATGTAACTGCAGAATGACAAAAAACTTGCACGGACTCCTGACGAGATGAAATATTTGTTGGCGATCTTATTTATTTTTCTTTCCTCTCTCTTCTTCTTCTTCATGTTTTCTTTTTCCTGCACTGTGCTTATTGGCCCGGCTTCAGACTCGGGCCACTCCAGAGATACAGATTAGCTGGCACTTGTTTGGGCGAACACGACAATCAGCATATGCCTCTCAAGTAACGTGTACCCAAACATGCAATTTACAAATAATTAACGTGGTGTTAATTAGTCACATTAATTCACGCCACTTTGTTGGGATTGTTTCCCCCCGTTGGTCCCCAGGACTCCTGCCAGCAACCCCAGCCAGCGAGACGGCAGGAGCGATTTTTCTGAGAGCGGGGCGTCAGAAGAAAGAAGGGTTGCTGGCTGGTGTATACACAGCGACACACAAACACACACATACACACACAGAACACAGGATGCATGCAGGCAGATATACACAGGCGAAAAGCCATTCAACTACATATGTGGAGTAATATGCAAATGTGGTTTACATTCACATTCATGAATATTCTTCCCCCTCTTATGGACACACATGTACACTCACACATCAAACCAACAATCACAGTATGTGCAGTGTGTGCTCGAGTTGTACAGAAAATGCCAAATGTTATTCTAAAAGCTCATTTATTACTAGTTACAGTAAATCTTTAAAATTGGGTCACAAATATATATTTTTATTAAAAAGAAAAGACAAAACAATTTTCTAAAACAAACAATATTAAATGAACCAACAGATTTCAGTACCACAATATGATTGAGGGTTAAAACTTAGGTGAAACTTCAAAAACATGGATTAAAGTGCAGGAACTTAGTTTAATCTTGTATTGCATGTGTTTTACAGTATTTGCATGCGCTGTTGTGCACACGTGTATATGCATGAAGGGGTTCTATATGTGTACACTGTATAACTTATACTTATAACCCTATATACTGTACATACTGTGTGTCTGTGGGATTCTGCTTGTAAGTGTTGCATATCTGTGTCAGCTGACATTCATGGTATGTTGTGAGTTGGCTGAATCTGTGTTGTCCATTCTGACACACACACACACACACACACACACACATACATACAGAGAGAGTACAGCACATACATGTACAATAATGATGAACCTAGGGAGTACAGAGGCAGCTAGCTAAACAATGTGCACACCCACATGCATGAACAAAAATAAATTCATAACAAACATAAGTGAACTATGCCATTGCCTCATCCATCCCCCCTGAGTAAACACACCATCTATTGTTTTTATAGATTTAGATTTAGATAAATTAAGGGTTACATTAATTTATCTCATGACACATGAAATATACTGCATCTCATAGAAAATGTAATTACTTTTGTACTAGTTTATGTATCTATATGACTATATATTTACATTTATAAAACTAAGATTAAAGATGAATTGCGTTCTAATCAAAATAGAGAAAAAACAACATAAAGTAACATTTAAGCCATCTTTAATGCTTATTATTGAAACCAAGTGACTTGTCAAAGAGACCTTAAGCAAGACTCTTCATTTCCACCAGCTTACCTGCTGTAAGTCACTGAGGGCACTGCCTGAAATATACTGAATCTAAAATTCTTCAAACCAGCAGGTAAATGTCTTTGTATGAGACAGGAAATAGAAAAATACTGTATGGCTCTTGAGTCAAAGAATTTCACACTGAATCAATCACCAAGTAAGAAGCTGAAACCATGACTGGTTCAAATAGTCATAATTAGGAAAGACAGCATGGCAATCTGTCACTAGAACACCCTCCATGTGGCAGCAAACAGTTCTACTCTAAAAAAAAAAAAAAGAATTACCTAAAAGTTATTTATTAAAATTCATCATCCAATATCTGCAAAATATAGACAATCTACTGTGTTAAAGGGTAATCATTTTGTGAGCAACAGATTAAAGCTACTTCCATGCTTTGAAAAGTACCATCATCTCTGTCTAATTTTGTGCTATCAATCATTTTTGCAAGAAAATATGTCGTAATTTTTCTTTTGTGAATGGCATTATCTCAATTTCGTCAAACTCAGATCACTCAGACTTGTCAGCACTGTTCGTCCAACCTGTCCAGCTTAAACTGCATTCTAGTGGAGTACAAATTAAAACGCGAAGGGGGGAAAAAAAGAAAGAGGTAAGAAAGTCGGGAGATACTCAGTAGGCGATTATGCAGCAAATGCAGCTCTCCGCACTGCAGAAGAGAAAAGGATGGAAATGAGAAGGGGGAGTGCAAGGAGAAATTCTTGATGATCCATAATGTTTGCATGCCGCAAATATTCATCTGACAATTGCTGGCTCGTTTCAATGGCCAGGGGGAGTTCAATAGATAGAGCAAGGCCCATACAGGTTAGGGGTTCAATTCCATTTGAAGGTTAAGTGGAAAGTTGGGGACACTAACATTTACAGGGTGAGAGGTTCAGTTCTCTGTGTGGTTTCCTGGAAAAACCAACTGACGCTTAGATTTGTCCTCATTTTTACTATCAATTTTTTTTAGGATTGGGTAACATGAATATAGTAACAGTATATATATATTCTTTATCCTATAACTTTTGATTTTGGGCTATATAAATAAACTTGACTTGACGTATTATTGGCATTTGACTTCAGGTCAATACTTTGTTGCTGCACCCAAAACTTTAAGGACTAAAACAATACTGATGACCCTACTTGGTCTTCATCAAATAAATGGCCAACATGTCAAAGAACAAGTTTTATGCAGCCAAACAATATGTTGCATCCTGTTGACATCATAGTCAAGTGATCAACAAAAAAAATATTCTGTCACAAAATGACCAAGATACATTATCAAGATGTCAAATAGCATACACAGTAGCTGTGTCTCAACTCAGGGGTCGCATCTTTTGAAAGCTGCATTTGAAAATTGAATATGTCACAAGGCTGTCGCATTTCAAAGGCCCCTTCAAATGTTTTCCCAAATTTGGAGGATCCAACAGCTGGATTCTTCGCGGACCAACCTATGCTAAGATTCATTGGGTGCCAGAGAATATTGCGTCCCCAAATGTACCATCAACAGCGGAAGAGGAGGATTACACTTTTAAATATAAGTAGTGGGTTACTGACTTGAATAGGTACGGATACAAATGTTAAAAAACCAAGGAGCCTTAAGAACCTCAGACCTCAACTGCAGCTGTCAAGGTTGCTAGGCGACAGGAGCGGCACTTCGTGACGCACGGGTAAGGGCGGGCTGGTGACAAAAATAGGAAATCCTCCGTAAACCAGACGTCTCATTTAACAACGCTCAGTCCTTAGCTCTTGGCCTTCATAGGCCCCTGAATTGATACACAGCTAATATTTAAATATCTATCTGATCAGAAACAATGATAAGGGGAGACTGCACCGTTATAGGAGAAGCAGCCATATCACGATACAGGACAGTATTTCGCTGTAAGAAATCAAAACACTATGGGAGAGTGACGCCTAGGAGGGCAGGTTTAACATAAGGTAGAAAATAAATCCCGAGAGTCATGGTGTTTTCTTAATAACCCCCTCTTTGTTTTATGTATTGCAATTTTTTTATGTTATTATGATGTCATGTCACGTCACATCATGCTAAATGAAGAGCAAATGTAAACAGACATTTGGGGATCATGGCAGACGCTAATGTGTAAACTGTACTGTATTGTTTGGAACATGTATTTTCCCAGTGGACTGTCTTGGTTCTCAACAATTCTGCTCTACATTTTAATATTTTAAGACATTCAGCTTTCTCTCCCCGAAGTGATTCCAATCCCAAGTGGTTAAAATTACTGAGCAGGGATTTAGTCTCTCTCTCTCTCTCTCTCTCTCTCTCTCTCTCTCTCTCTCTCTCTCTCTCTCTCTCTCTCTCTCTTTCTCTCGAGGATAATCTCTGTCTTTCCAGTAACTGAATGGTCTCTGTAACCTTCTCCACCTCATAACCTATACATAAGGTTAGGCTAAAGCAAACAGATTATGGAACCTGAAAAACGGAGTAGATCAACAGACTCAAATAGGTAATATTGATTTTTTTAGTCTGTGACTTGTGTACAAACCAGTGCTTGCTCAGATCTACAGTATGTGTTGTAATCAATGAGCTAAGCTAAAAATACTATTAAAGTCGATTATTACCCCTCGGTGTGAGCTTCTGTTGATGATCGGTGAAAGAAGCATTGCGAGGATGAAAACCAAGCTGACATATTGATCTGGGAGTCTAATCGATGATTGAGGAGAGCCTACACTACTTGGCAAACAAATGTCTGTCTTCATCGACTCATATCTCTATCTAAATACCTATCATGAGCTACCATTACTGGGTCAACAGGGAGGGGTATTAGATCATTGGTAAACTGATTAAGTCAACTCAAGCTAACTGTTTGTCAAGCCTCTGACTAACAGAATTTAGGACAGGACTAACTGGGTCACAAAGTGCTTCACAGAGGACTTGATCAGATCCAATAAAAAAAGTAACAACATGCATGAGATTTTTAAAGGATAGACTTCAATTTTATAAGCTCTATAAATTCTATAAACTGATACCTTAATACAATACTCACATTTACACAATACTAGCACTGTGCAAAAATTCCACCAAAAGTTAGTTGTAATTAAAGTTTAGGCAGTCAGAGTAAATAGGGAGATTTGTGCGTAAAGCAGTTACAGCTAGGGGTATATGCATGTAGCCGCTGTAGCTGACAACGCCTCCTCAAGAACGTAACTACATGTTGAAGCTATGGCAACTACAAAGACACCATGTTGAGACCACAAGAACAGTGATTGGTCAGCTTTGGCTGCTTGTGTTTTCACCTATAAGTTTCCAATGCCGGTAGAGATTGTTGACAGTGAAGACAACATTAAAGAAGTCGAAGATAACCTCAGTAATCCTCTTTTTTTTAGAAACATGCATCTAGCAAAGACATATCCACTGCAAATCCTCTGCTTACCACAGTTCCTTTCTCTCTAATAGTGAATGAAACAACTGTCCTTTAAGATATCAGAGGCCAGTGAGAGTTTACACATTGTCAACAAGACAATATACTGTATACAGTACCTCTAGTGTGCCAGAACAGTGGATTAAGGGTTAAAAACACTCAGCATATATTCTAGAGGCACACTTTACACATAGACATACTGGAGCTCGCGGACAAAAGTCCACACACACACATGCATTCACACACTTGCTCAAACACACACCAGAATGTGGGAATCACTAGCCAGGACATGAAATATTCATCAGTCATAAAACTTTAATTCAATCTCTCTCTCTCTCTCTCTCTCTCTCTCTCTCTCTCTCTCTTTGTATTTCCTGTCATTTTGGGGGCTGCTGTATTCTATTTTGTGAGGTAAACACTTCCCCTACTGCCCCTGCAACAGTAATAGATTTCATTACCACCCCTTTTGCACAATTGTCCAAACGCATGAGCCAAAGCACATCATTAAGACAGCAGCTACATTTCAGATGCAGGAGACCGCTGTTCACCTAGTTCAAAATTACATTTCAAAAAGGAAAGCTGCTGGATGGCAAGGAGAGGAGCGGCCCTTTGTTTAATACTGTGCTGCTGAGTTTTAGAGGTCCCCTGTTATCAAAGTTATTGTCACTCAAACACAGACAAGAAAAGTATAATCATATCAATATAGTTTATAGAAAGAAAACAAAATCAGGAGCATATGTTGTATTATCACACTCAGTGAATTAAAGCCCAACCAATGCCAAGAAAAACCCATTTCTGTTTCCTTTAAATGATCGTACAGGATGGAGAAATGATTTGGTGCATTTATAAAGTAAACCCCAGCATAAGTTTTTCTCTGTGCTTCTCACTCATACAGCATGTTTTTAAGCTTGTTCTAGCATCCAAATTGTCATAAACACATGCTTACGTAATGCAAAGGATCAATGAAGCTCAAGACTCTTCTTAGGTGCAGGGGAAAACCTGAAATAAAACTGTGGTTGGTCAACATTTTGTAGATACATGTTAATTTTGCAACTTGCATAAATGTTCATTAAAAAAAATCCTTTATTATGCTGAGGAGAAACCTAATTCTGTCAACATTACATTTCTTCCAATACCTGTTTGCTTACAAATTATTGGTATATATACTTAATTTCTAAGAGACACGGTTGTTGTTTGGCAGTTTGATTCAAACACCCTAAAAGATACCAAGATACAAAGAGTCCGAAAACAGAAGCTTTGTGTACGACTGATATGCAACTGTCTCATTTATTGTAATGTAGATATTATTGTCTATAAAGTAGAATAAGATCATGTGACGTCTGCACTAAGAATTGCCACACAGCTGTAACAAGATGGACCAGCCTTTTCTCCCTAGTCTTAGAACAACTAACAAGCAGAGTGCACTACTGGAGTCAACAGTCTTCTCTGTGCAGACAACGATGCTGCAAAATGTCACATACATTATTATGTGGCCTCAGCACCACAGCTTCCAAGATGGACGCTATGTCTTTCACAGCTCTTCAAGACATAGAACAACTCCAATGAAATAAGGATTTTAGTTCAAAAACTTATCAAAAGTATCTTATTAATATACAAACTATAGAGAATGTCATAACATTTCTCAGGTTTTGAGGGGAGGAAATAATCAAACAAAAACAAAAAGAAGCATTTTCAACACCAGTCGAATACTGCTGGCAATTCACAGAGGAAGAAAATCACGATACAGTATGTCTTTGTCTTGTTTTCTCAACATCTGCAGACCAGTTTCGGCTGAACGGACCTCTATCATTTTTACTTTCCCAGAAGAAATCTGGGAAACAGAGGAAGCGAGAGATAAGGACGAAAGTGTAACAAGAGAAAAAGAAAAACCGCAAAGCAGAAAGACAGAAATAGAGGGAGAGACACATCTCCAGTCACCCTCATCCAACTTCAGGCCACGCGTGGATGGTGACTGTTTGGGCAGAGAGGGAAGCAGGAGGAAAAAGAGAGGATGGGGGAGGGGTGCGGGGAGAGTCGGAAGTGTTGGGGATGGAGGGGGGCACGTCCCCCCCAAGGCCAACCCTCGTCCCCTCTTCACCTCCATCCATAATTCAACAGGGACTGCCCCCCCACCCCCAGTCGCACCAACCCCTTGTCCGGGAGGACACAGCACGCAGAGAAGGAAGAGACAAAGACCCCACCACCAACACCTACTGCAAATAATGGACCAAATAGTGTAACACTGAAAAAAATACAAGAACTCAGTGGTGAGATGCACCATTTCCCCCATAAGTTAAGTCAAACTGCAGTCACACTTATTGCGAACGACAAAAGTGGACGCTGCATGACGTTGAGTGCTCAACCAGACGCCAAACACTTGATCACAGGATCCTCACACAGTGGATTAACAGCTCATACAAACAAACACACACACGACACGCAGTCTGAGTGTGACTCAGACTCCTGGTGAGCCAGAATTAATGGTAATGAGCATTGCTTTGTGCTGTTTGGCCTCTCATAATCGAGCTCTGATCTAAAAGAGGCAGCGATACCTGCTGTCCTCTCAGCGGCTCACCTGATGGGGGGGGGGGGGGGCATATGCGGCCGGACCCAATGGTTTTGTAATTTTTTAAATGAAACAATACAACCCACAAGGATCCAAATCCGCTACATGTAATTTT
>JAVQJD010029667.1:0-49186 GCA_036023655.1 Nannoperca australis | reverse complement strand
TGTTTGAATCTGTGCGGCCAGGGTTTGATTTTTATGCTTTTCTTACACACACACACACACACACACACACACACACACACACACACACAGACCAGATTGCAAAACTGTTTGGTTTGGTTTCGTCTTCTTTTCTGTGATGTAGTTGTGGAAAGGAGAATGTATTATGGGGTGGGGAGTGTCACATTTAAATTACTTTTTAAAGGGGTAATGATTCAATAATTAAATAATAAATACATTCTGTGAACTATTTGGTACATTAGGTGTTTGTCCCTGAGAGATTGTGTCTTTCCTGTATCGTCAGGTGGTCCTGTTGATGGATGCTGAAAAGAGGATCCGACTCCTCCAGTTTGTTACGGGAACGTCACGAGTGCCTATGAACGGCTTTGCCGAGCTTTATGGTATGTTCCCATCAACAGAAACCTTGAGCTTTCCTTTATAATAATATAGTTTTCTGAGGAAAGATGAGTGAACAGTTCCAGGTGCAAGAATTGAATTAATATCACTTGACCGCATTCATACAGATAGATAAACAACAGATGATGAATGACCAAAGATTCTATGATTGCTAAGAAGTTAGATTTTAAAAATATATTTATACACCGATCAGCCATAACATTAAGACCACCTGCCTAATATTGTGTAGGTCCCCCTTTTGCCACCAAAACAGCCCTGACCCGTCGAGACTCCACTAGACCTCTGTAGGTATGCTGTGGTATGTGGTAACAAGATATTAGCTGTGGATTGGTTTGGATTGAGAACTGGGGAATTTGGAGGTCAAGACGTTGAACTTCCTCAAACTGTTCCTGAACCATTTTTGCAGTGTGGCAGGGCACGTTATCCTGCTGAAAGAGGACACTGCCGTTAAGGAATACCGTTTCCATGAAGGTGTAGGTGGTACGTGTCAAGATAACATCCAAATGAAAGGCAGGACCCAGGGTTTGCCAGCAGAACGTTGCCCAAAGCACCACACTGCCTCCTCCGGCTTGCCTTTTTCCCATAGTGCATCCCGGTGCCATGTCTTCCCCATATAAGTGACGCACACGCACCCGGCCATCCACATGACGTTTAAGAAAACGTGGTTCGTCGGACCAGGCTACCTTCTTCCATTGCTGCGTGGTCCAGTTCTGATGCTCATGTACCCATTGTAGGTGCTTCCAGCAGTGGACACGCTGACCGGTCTGCAGCTACACAGCCCCATACGCAACAAACTGCTGTGCTCTGTGTGTCCTGACACCTTTCTGTCAGAACCTGCATTAACTTTTTCAGCAATTTGAGCTACAGGAGCTCTTCTGTTGGATCGGAGCACACAGGCCAGCCTTCACTCCACAAGCGTATCATTGAGCCTTGGTAGCCCAGGACCCTGTCGCCGGTTCACCAGTTTTCCATCCTTGGACCACTTTTGGTAGATACTGACCTCTGCAGTCCGGAAACACCACACAAGAGCTGCAGATTTGGAGATGCTCTGACCAAGTCGTATATTTGGTCCTTGTCAAAGTTGCTCACATCCTTACGTTTGCCCATCTTTCCTGCTTCCAACACATCAGCTTCGAGGACCTAATATATCCCACCCACTGACAGGTGTCATAGTAACGAGTTAATCAATGGTCAACCTGTCTGTGATCATAATGTTATGGCTGATCAGTGTAAATATACACTGATATAAATACTGTAAATTATCAAAGTTGGATTTAAGCATTTATTTCTACATAGCATCAATGTGAGGAAAAATAAAATATTTAATCAACTGTAGAATTATGCATGAGGCTTTAAATGATAAAATCACTGAAAACTATTTATTTATTTATTTACATACAATGCAATGATTGGCCAGATGCCCTGCTCTCCCCCTTTTCACTAGCAATGAGTTAATGTATAAGTTCAGCTTGAGGTTAAATTTGTGGTCTATTAAAAGTATTTTCTGTTGTTGTTACAGGTTCTAATGGTCCTCAGCTGTTCACAATCGAGCAGTGGGGAACACCAGAAAAGTTGCCAAGAGCTCACACATGGTAAGTCACTTCTGCACACACACACACACACACACACACACACACACACACCAACGCAGAAAAACAATTCTGAGGCTGTACTTGGCTGTACTACAGTGGCATGTTAACATGCTCACAATGACAATGCTAACATGTTTACCACGATCACCATCTTAGTTTAGCAGTTTAGCACTAAACACAAAGTACAACTGAGACCTGATGGCATTCAAGTTCAAAAAAGGTTTCTAGGTATTGGTTCATGAACAAAGTATTGTGACAAATGTATATTTTGACCAGTCAGGGGATCACCAAAGTCAGAATTCATTTTCTGGGGACTGTGAATGTTTGTACAAAATTTCATGGCAATCCATCCAGTAGTTGGAGATATTTCAGTCTGGACCAACATTGCTGTCAATGAAGCCATGCTGCTAGCTGCTACTTACAATACTCAGTAAGTCAGGTATCTTTGACGCTTTATTTTTGCATTTTGAAACCGAATATGTTACGTTTCTTTCCCCCCTAGTTTCAACCGCTTGGATCTGCCCACTTACGAATCTTTTGAGGACCTGAGAGAGAAACTCCTCATGGCTGTGGAGAATGCGCAGGGCTTCGAGGGGGTCGACTAAAACGGAAGCCTCAGACTGCATCCGACCAACCAACAATAAAAACTAAAAAAACTAAACTAAAAGCCACAGGGATGTCAAACCAGCTGCTGTAGCAGTTCTGTGCGAGCTTGTTGTACTGTAATGCCTGACTGCGAGCCACCTCCACGACACCGTGGTTTGAGACTGTACAGCAATTTCTCGAGCCAATATGCCTACGTCTTTGAATCTTTTCAGTGTGGGTGGGTCACTCCTTAAAGGTGCTGGGGAAAGAACGGGAGAGTCACACCGCTGAATGCTGAAATCTTATTATCCACAGGCATGAGCGATGAATGACGAGAGCTGGCCCCTGTATCCGCTGTTTCTTTCCCCTCTCTCCTCGTCCTGTGAAAATCTTCAGTGCTGGAAAACACTAATGCATTTCAATAGCTCCTTGATGTACACTATAGCACAGTATTCGAGCACCCTTCAGTGGAAGGGTCCTAGCATGGCCTTAATCTGGCTCCTACATGCACTATTTCTCTAAGAAACTGCTATGGCACTATGATCACAACTCTCTCAAATCCTTAGACCAACACCAGTTTACCTTAGGAATGCTAGCCAGTCACATTTCAGGAAATCGGCCACACCCCTCCGTAGAGCCTTGTCTATATGTTGGGTGATGAGAAATCGCCACCGCAGCCTTTTGTAGGATATTGGTCTTTTGTTGTTTTTTAGCCACTGGTAAGGATTCAAGAATGGGGGATTAAATAATCCCTAAAGAAGATTTTTTCTTAATGGTTTTTGTCATTATGGAACCAACTTTTTTTTTTCTTTTTTTTTTTTATCATACTGATGAACAATGTCATTTACTACTTTGACAATACTCTATGACATGATATGTGAAGTGTAAATCTGGCTATTCTGGGAAATAACTAATCCATATCATTTGGTATGGTGACAGCAAATGTGTTGAATACTTTATTATTTCTTTTTTGTAGTTCTATGGAAGCAGCATGAAACTGTATCTTGTGTTTGCTTTGACTACATGGTAGTTATTTGGACGTGTAATCGCCCTCGAGGTCGAGAAGCAAAAACTAAATCTGATGATAGTTCCTCTGAGATGTTTGCGTCATGATTATATTAATATTCTCATGCCAGCTTGCTGTTCATAATGCTGTAAATTGTTCTTGGAAAAGAAACACATTTTAAGTTCTTTCATGAAATATAAATATATATATGAGCTACATTTAACAGAAGTATTACTGATCAACGTCATTAAAATGGAGCTGTGTGTGGGTGTTTGAGAGAAAAGCTGTGATAGTCACAGAATATAAAGCAGCATGTTTCTTACAAAGAAAATGTTATTTTTCCCGTTTTTTTTATGTTTTGGTTTCTTTCCTTTTTCTAACACCATTGAACCTAAAGGGCACTTTATAGATCACTCTGAGGTCATGTCACTTGTACGTCTTTTGTCATTAACTAGAATGTGATTTTTAATTTTATTTTTTTCTTCCCATTCGGAGCACTAACCTGGTGCAATATAAATAGTCTGTAAATCTGGGCTGCTGCTAAGGTAGAAAGATTTGACACAAGTGAAGCAGAGACTTAACTTACCTTTTACTATTCTCTATTTTCTCTCTTCTTTTCTCTACCTAATCCACCCATGTGTTTCCTCTCCCCTGTGATCCCACCTCTCAAACTGACTCAGTAAAGATTAGTCCTTTTTTTAAAGAGGGGTTAGTTGTTTGTTTTTTTAAATGAATGACGGGAAATATAACTTTTGTTAAAGATTCCACCACTCTCTGCAAGTCTATGTGGTTCATTTAACTTCAGTCAAATAAAAATGAAACTTCTCAAAGTGTGCTGTTTGACTTAATAGAACTGAACTTTAACTTTTCTCACACCACAAGTACAAACACAGAAGATCCTTTTAAAATGTATGATTTAGATGAAAGCAGATTGGTCCTGTATAAACATTAAGTTTTACAAACCCAACATTTGAAATCACAGGCACTTTAGTGAACCTTTAAACTATTAATTTTGTTTGAATATTCATAAATATGAGCCCAAATGAAACCTAATTTCACTATTTCCTTATAACACACTAGTGCAAAGTAATTAGCTACATTTACTCAAGTAGTGTAATTAAGTACACTTTTAATTATAGTTTATTCGACTATATAGATTACTATTACACCATTTGATCGGCATAGTTACTAGTTACTTGCTGAAATTAAAAGTATTAATTAAATTAGGATGCATTATTAGAGACAAACCAACCTAGAAGTATATAACATACATATGTAGCTCCACATCGAGCAGCCACATCATTAAAATGCTGCTCAATAAAGGACAATTTATTATCCTACAAAATACCTGCAGGACTCCTTCACAACTGATTATAAAACATTCATTTTACATATTTCTGGATCAATAACAGTAATCAAATACTATTGAATGTAATATGTTATAACACTCTGGTAGGGACCATTCTGAGACTTAACCTAAATGTATTATTTTCAGTTGATTCATGCTGATCTAAATTTACCTTTAAATCACTGTTGCTGCTGCTGTACTTTGAATTATTTCTGACTTTTACAGAAATGCCAGAATGGTCCCTTAAGTGTAACAATTAAAGAACACTAAAGAATCAGATTTTTTTTTTTCTTGTGCCAACAGGAGGTCACAACGTTTTCAAAAAAGGTTGTACTCCCACATGGACAGGCGCTGCTGCTGAGGGACATCGTTATAATTAATCCACATTATAAGAGATTGACACTCAGCCAACTATGGCACCGTTTTCTGACATCAAAATACTTCATAAAGTCAATGTTTCAGAGCATTTGCCTTGAAAGATTTATGAGACACACTTTTTGTGTGTGTCTGTGTCTCTGTGTGTGTGTGCACGTGATGTGGTGAAGGGACCTCAGTTCATTCACACAATCGCAATCTGGGAGTTATCAGCTCCAAGGACAAGCAAATAAAAGCCACCCTGGCAGTTTGGGGACATTTTATCAAGCCCTCCTACCCTCGATCTGGTCACAAACAAACCAAGAGCCAACTCTTCTCTAGAGCCACCTTTTAAAACATCCCACCTGCTGGAAATAAAAGTTCATACAAAATGCAAATGAGAATAAATCTTAACAGAAGTGATAAGGAATCGTAAAAGATTTTCTGTAAAAGATAAGACAGTGTGTCTCTCACAGGCCTGTGCTTCTCTGTTACATCACAGCACTGACCTTAATGAAACCCTGATGGGAAGTTAAAGCAATAACCTGACACAAGGTGAATGATACGTTAAAAACATGAAATATACTAATAATTAAGTCTAATGTTGGAAAGTAAAATATGTTATTTTAAAGGCTGGTCATTCATAACAACCATGTATTATTAAAAACATTATTTACATTATTACAGTATTTTATAATAGCTATGGCTCAACAGTGTTAATGAGCAAAACACTTAATAAGAAGAGCCAAACTAACTTACTAAATTCTTACTCTATCCATTATCCATTACTTTTCACTAACCATTTTAACCATGCCATTACTTATTTAAATGTTTTCATTTGCTATGCTATTTAATAACTTGCCCTAAGTGACAGGATTTATTACAAAACTGATCCTTGGGGACATGGCACATCACTTTTAAATGGAGTGAAGTAGACCTACTGTCGTGATTTGATTTTGTCAATGCAGGTTTTTCTTAACATTATTTCCTTTCAGATGAATACAGTGAGGATTTATCTTATAGAATAAACACGTGAAAATAGTGTGTTGACTCGACTCTTTGACAAGCTTTTACTTTATGAGTGTCCAGACTCTGCCTGCTGGTTGCGTAGCTTGCTGACCACCGAACTCCACATCTTATTACATACGTTTGCCGTCATCGCCTAAGTGTGTTACATTCAGCTCGCGGTGACTTTCAGTGAAAACTTGGTATTAAGGCCCTGTTGCCTCACCAGGGCAGTTTTTTTATTTGGTCTCCCCCTCCTCCACCCCTCACCCTCTACCTCTGGTCAGGGTCGATCAATACTTCCCCTGTAGCTTATCGCTAATGTGGAACTGGCTGTTTGTCCAAACCCTGCTCTCTCTACATAAAGACTTGGACGGGACAGCGTCAAACCCAAATGCACCACATATCCCCTTGTGAACCTGCAGCTCCGGACGCACTACTGGACTTTTAACTGTTTGGAAAGACTCTGAGACAAAAGATACGCTGGTGCGAAGAGGGGAAGGATCAGAGAAAAGAGAGTAGCTGGGAGAACCACAAGCAGGAGCGGGTATGAATGAATGAATCTGGAAAGAGGATCCGCTTTAGAAACTTCAGGTGAGTTGGTTGTTGTCCTGCTAAATTCTTTAACAAAGCTGTTAACTCACAGTTTTATTACTAAAGTAAGTAATTCATGAACTACGATACATTTAACAATAAGAAAAAGAAACTTGGATCTGTTTTCAGCTCAGGAATGTTATGAAATAAAGGTAAAAGCAGAAACGATCTAGTGAGACCTACAGTCTAAACCGACTATTTTTCAACGTTTTTGAAAAAATTCATACAAAATGTTTTGTTACATGGGGATCCCACAGGTGTTCTTTTACTATGTTGCTCTCTCACACACACACACACACACACACAAACACACACACACACACACACACACACACACAGCTGCAGGCATCCCCACAGTCAGTAGAAAAAGACATGACCGGACTTTGGACACTTTGGATAAGCCTCATGTATTTACTCAGACCTTATATTTTCTATGGTTTTCTATGTTTTTCATTCATGTTCACATTAAAGTGCCACAAGGATAATCATTTACCATAGCTTAAAGTTTTTCCCCCCAAAAAACTCCATACACCAACACCATGTGTACCATAACGTTCTCTTTGTTCTCACTTTCTCTCTCTCCCTTGATCTTTATAGAGCACGTCACCAAACTACCTTTTTCCTTATTTCACCAGGTCGCCCATCCGCCAGTCTGTACTAACAACCCCTCCCTCTGCAGTATCTACAGGAAATGCTGTCCTCCAGAGCTGTGGAGTGTGACAATGGTGTTTGTGTCCTGTGTATCAAACGCCATTATCACACTAAATAGCTACAGTGTGGAAAGGACTTCAATATATTCCTCAGCTTCCTGGTTTGCCAGTATAATCTGTATTTCCTCTTTTCCGATGTGTAATAGTTTCCTCATTCATACTGTAGAGCCTGAATATGTGTCCCCATCTCTTGGTCGTGCCTTTAACTTTTGACACGTTACACCACGCAGGAGGGGCAGAGATGAAAATAGATATGCAGCGTGTTGACACGTCGTACATGATCTTGAACCTCCCAGTGTGACCCACTTACTTTATCGTTTGAGGCGCTAATTTGCTGCTGGAGACCTTCTAGATAAGAATAGACGGCCCATTTGTTTTCATGCTGCTGCCATTTCTTGTGTTGTCACCATTCAAACTTCATTCACTTTCAACATGCAAACAGGTCACTCGTAATACTGTATTAGTGATTGCACAATGATCTTCATCCATGCAAATAACCTAAATAAAGCTATGGCTCAACAGTGTTAATGAGCAAAACACTTAATAAATAACCTTTATTATTGGTTTATTTGCAAATAACCTAAATAAAGTGTTTGTTTTTTGTCTGTTGCAAACTTTTGCACATGAAGCATTCCTAAGAATGAAACAAGGCACATTGTTCACTTTATAAACGGATATTATTATAATCATATTCACAGTGTTAAAATCATAATGCATTATCCCCAGTCGCATTACAGGAAATATAAATCAGAACCAGCAACATCTCTTTAATAACAAAGATCGACTGCTTGCTTACACATCGACAGGTGCAACCTGAGAGCTGTGTCAGCAATTTGGGTCAGAGACTTAAACAGTGAGAGTAGGACAGAGAGGCTTATTATATGGAGACCGTTTAAGATTGCAGTTGAATAGCTTGTATGCTATTGAGAACCAATGGACTGCGTATGCAAGTAGATTTTTCCTCTGGATAGGTTAGACTAAGGTTAAGGTTAGTGTGGTCTTTCATTAAGTCTGAAATAGGCCGGTACAGTATTAGATCCTTAAAATTATGCCAAGCATTCAAAATCAATTCAACAAGCAGAAGTTGCCCCAGATAATAAAATGACAAATCAATAAATCTTCAGTTTTTCAGTGAATACATTCAAAGGCGTACCTTACATGAGCTTTATGTGTACAAAATGTCTTTGTGTTGTTTACACACTACAAATATGAGCTCATCCTGAATCAGTGCCTTTACTAAATGAACAAACATTATAATAATGTAACATTAAACTCAAGACACGTTTTACACAGATACAGATTCCTTGATCACCTTGCAAACGAATCACATTAAAAATTACCCCCTCATACTGCGTAACTGAACCCCCCAAAAATATTATAATATGTCCTCTACTGTGTGTATTTTATCATACTACTTAAAAGACATTTCCTCTAATCAATTAACAAGTTCATTAATTTAATGAACTAACGCTTTGAAAACATCACGAAGTAGAAAAACAAGAAAAAGTCTGCAGTGATTTGTAAATAAAAATCTTCGCACCTCATCAATAAAGCAATCTCTAAGACATCACAGTTCCACACTGTCGACAAACTCATCATTCTCATCATCATTTTCAAGTGTTTGTTCAATTTTGTCACAGTTTTCCCAAAACTTAAAAAAATGTCCTCATACAGACACCATCTCTGGTGAAATCTTCGTTGAAACGGGTCCAACGGGATCAATCAATCAATGAAACCTGTAGTCCAAGATTCTCTTCCTGTTATGACTTGCCCTTCGCCGTTGGCCCAAATGTTTTCTTCTTGGGTGCAGCAGAGGGTTGTGGTTTGGGTTTCGGAGCAGATGTGGGCTTTTTAGCTTTGGGCTGCAGGGATTTGAGGCCCAGGATCTCACAGTACGTGTTGCACTGGTGCAAGGCTTTGAACTGGTCAATGAAGGAGGTGGCACAGTTTCCTTTAAAGCCCTGATATCTAAAAAATAAATCAATAATTAATACACCAATTTGCATGTATCAACTATTTGCATCTATTATTGTTCTTAAAAAAATACTCACCCTTTCTTACAGGTGGCTATTCCAACATCAGTAAGCCTCATTCCCACTCCTGAAAGCCACAACAATCAGATATTTAGGACTCTAAATTATTATTTTAAGTGCAAATAAAAAAATGTTGAACTTGTATATTTGCACACATCAAAATATCACATTTTCCGACTTTTCCCAACCTTGCATGTCAGTGACCAGCAGGTTGCCCTCAGTCTTATGGTAGACCCAGTGCTGGAAAGCGCAACATTTCTGTCCTGCCTCCGAGTCTCGTCTCATCAGGTTGATCTCTTTGCCGTCTTTGACCGAATACTTGACAAAGTCGCCAATCAGCTCCTCCTCCAGCGTGGCGTACGGGATGTCGTTGGATGGACGGTGAACCAGGTAGATGGGAATGATCCTAGCGGAAGCACGAGACACAATGTTCATTATTCTAAAATACTGTGAGGGCATGTGCGCTGCAGAGAGCTTTGCTGTGCATCACAACTTGTCGTGTGTGTCACTCACTCTGGGATCTCTCCGAAGGCTTCAACAGACTGGGCTGCAGTGGTGTACGCCTTGATGTACTCTCTCGCTGTATTCTGGACGTGGCACTCCTACAGAGCAAAAAGTCAATTACTTTTACACATACTTCCTGTAATAGAAGATCTCTGCACATGATGAGAATGAATCTGGCAGACATCTCATAAAAGACTTTAATAAAAGTTTGCGTTTGCTTTGTTTTAGTAAAAAGGTATTTTAACTCAGAACTTGATGATTAACAATAAAACATGACCAGATGGATTATGGATTATTATATATATTATTATGTGTTGGGGCACAAATGCTTATACTTTCTATGCAAATTCACAGAAGGAATTTTTGTGGGAATTTGAAGTAATATCAATTAGATATTTAACCACATTGCATCAGAAATTTGAGTACACCCAAAATAAAACCACAAAATTCTTTGAGCACAAAACTCAACTTTGGGACACTTTCTGAGCTTTTGTATACATTATTTTGTCATACAAATTGTAATATTTTGTCACAAACGTCTTGCAAAAGATTGCACATTTACGGAAACATTACAAGTTATTGGAATAATGATATTGTAATTGTGTTACAATTAAATTTGAATTATTTCTTTCATTTCCATAATTTTGTGGCTGACAGGATGTGTACTGTGATACTTGGTTACCAACGAGGACTATGAAGGAGTCCTGTGAGTTCTTACCTCTACAGCCAAGGTGAAGTTCTTCTGAATGAGCTCGTCGTTGTTCTTGGTCCCGTAGCTGATAGAATTGTGTACTTTGAGCACGCACGAGTATCCAGGTAGTAACAGGGGTATCTGACCCGCATGCAGCTTAGTCCGGAAAGCCCGCCGGTGCATCCCCTCCCCAAAGTGAACCTTTTCAGTGATGATGCTGACAGGTTGGTTCTCTCCAAAGTATTGGTCAACTAGGAAATCCTCTTTGAAAACCAGCCTGGAACAGTGGGCATCCTCTTCTTCACTCCCCAACTCTACTCGGGCAGCTTGAAAAAAGAAGGACAGACACAATCTGTCATCTGTTTTCTGTCAAAAAGCAAAACAAAGCAAAAAAACTGGGACGTATAGTTCTAAAATCGCAACTCACATGAGGTGGTCTTTGGAGATGGGGGGATGGCAATCTCACTGAGGGCTGTAAATGAGTCAGAGTGTCAGAAAGGATGAGCATATTTTAACTGCACACTTCTCTTGTCCATGTTAAAGAGAGTTGTTATGGTTAAGTCATGTTTTATACCTTCATATGTGAGCAAGTAGTCCACGGTGACTGATCCGTGTAAACTGGTGAGCCGACACTGGTACTTGCCCAAGTCTTTGTGAGAAGCATTGGAGATGGTCAGTGACACTCTGCTCTCGTCCCCTGCACTTCAGAGAGAGGTACAGTGTCATAAAATGCGCCACACAAAGCCATTAATCTCCAGTTAATGATGGGATGTCTAAGCACATGGCCATTAAAGGCAAGTACTCTACTTCAAAGCAGACGGGGATTTGCCACTATCTCGCAGCTCAAGTCTCTGGTAAAGGATCTCGTTTTCGGCACCGTGTGCTAATTTGTACAGTTGACACTTAAACTTTTTAACGTGACTTGAGGATCAACACACTGAGGACCATGTCAGTGTTTAACCAACTGAGATCCTGTGTAAACTTTTTCTAATTTGAGCCCTCTGGCTTTGGATCTGAACCTAACCTGAAATTTGTATTCACTGTGACGTTTAATTATTTATAATATGGCTCTCTACGCCAAAAATATGAATTGTGGCTGCTGATATTTGACAGTTTGTTCATGTCGACTAGATTATCACGCAAGTGAAGGTATTTATAGATCGGTATATGTAGAAGGTACGTGCTACACAATAGCAGCTACTGACTGCTGTGCACAGAACGGTATATTTAAAGGACGCAAAATGAAAAACCTTTACTCCATCCCTTCTTTCCTCCTTCTTTTGTACTAGTTGTACCCCAGGGGGTACTTGTAAAGTTACTAGGGGGTATCTACAATGATTATAGAGTTATGTTAGCCCAACTAATTTGAAATAAGATAAATGATGATTGGATAAAAAAAACAACAACACATATTTATTCAGCTGTACCACCTGAACTGTATTGGAATTGAGTGTGCATGAAAAGCAGTTAGCAAGCGAGGAGAGACGTTGAAACAGTTGGGTAAGGGTAATGAATAAATAACTTCTAACTAGCTAAAAGTAATGGATTATTGGATGAAATAGTTAGCTAACAGAAACTGGGAAACTGCTGAAATAATTAGCAAAATATCAATAGATACACAATTCAAATAGTTAGCTTAAAGTAATGGATTAACGGCTGAAATAGTTACTTTAAAGTAATGGATAAATGGTCGAATTAGATAGCTAAAAGCTATGGATAAACATTTCAAATGGTTAGCTAGAAGTAATGGATCATGGGTTGAATTAGTTAGCTGAAAAAGTATCTAAAAGTAATGGATAAACAGTTCAAACAATTAGGTACAAGTATTAAACATTTGAAAAAGTATCTAAAAGTAATGCAACACTTTAAGTGGTAGTAGCACACTTGCAAACTTGACCAAAGAGATGTAAACATTAACAGTTCAACTGTATGAAATAATTATACATGCTTTATGTGATTAACTATGTTAAACAACGAAAACATTTGTAGTATCATGTAAAGTGAAATGAATACCTTCTCTTGATCTCAGCCAGGACAGTTCCCCCTCTGCTCCAGGTGACAGTGTAGTGGGAGGAGACGGCCGCAAACTGACACCACAGACACAGGCTCTGGGGGTCCCCGCTCACCGACACTGCCTGGATAGGCTGCACCACCTCAAGGTCTGCAAACATTATCATATGCTTTCATTACCAGGTGAAGAATGTATCTTTACATACCATCATACAGGAGAGTGAAGCAGAAAAAGGTTTAGCGTGTGTCCTTTACCTTCCTTAGGTGGGATTTTCTGTTTGACCACTTCACTGTACGCCTTCTTACGAGCTGCCCCGGCATCTGCTTTGGGCTCCTCTCCCTTTGCCTGGATCGAGGTGTCTGGCTTCGGTAGTTTTGACTCCAAAACACTCACAATCTTCCCAAACTTATCTGCTGACAGACGTCGTCTTTTAACGATATCATCGTTCAGAGGACTGGTGAAGTTTTTCGGCTGGTGGTCTTTGAGATCTGAATGATGCGGAGGTTGCTCTCCCTGGGAAGCGTTAGCCTCTGGTGGCAGGGGCTTTTTCTCAGCACTGTGTGACTGATCACTGTCCTTTTGAGCTTTCCCAGCTTTAGCACCCAGCTTGGCCTCAAACACATCAATCCCTCCTTTTGCAGTCTTTGGTTTGGCTCCGTTCTCCACTTCAACAGGTGACTCCCCTACGCTTTTCACTCCTGTTGCATTCTGAGCATGTTTCTTTTTCTTCTTGCCATGGGGCTTGCTTGGAGCCTTCTCACTTGCCACAGTAGTCTCAATCCCCAATTTAGCCTCCTTGTCCTCAAGCCCGGCTGAAGTGTTCTCGCTGGTATGATTGTCTCCAGTAAGAGGATGAGTTTCTTGCTGTTTGCAGACTGGCTGACCTGAAACATGGTGAGACAAATTCTCTTGTTTCTTGGACGTTTGTGCACCATAATGCTGACCAGCTGACTTGTCCTTTTTGGAGCGTGCCTTGCTGTCTGAGGTGGACTTGTGGGTTTTGTGAGGCATCTTTTCGGCTGTTTTCTGATTCAACTCAGCCTTCTCAGATTGTACAGCGGTGGCAGTGGGTTTGGCAGCCCTGGAGACAAATGGGTCATTTAAATCTAAAGTGATGAATGCAACGCGGTTCTTCTCTGAGATGATAAAATGATCTGCAGGGACAAAAGACAAGTTTGATAGCTCCCTACTGAGGTCATTAAACTCCTCAGTTATTGTTTTTCTCGCAGTGAGGAAACACTCTGCGGTGTCACCAGTGACCAAGTCCAGTTGTCCCTCCGGTGAAGATTTCTTTGAAGAATCAGATGTATTTTCCTTTTTGTGAATCAACTCCTCATCACCTTCGAAAGATGGGTTGTCAGTAATCCTTTCCGAGATTGTGCAGAGAACGCAAGGTTGTACTTGATCACAACTGAGGTCTCTGTTGTCATTGAGAGACCTCTTGGCACCAGTTTGATCTCCTTCCAAACTTCTGCTTGTCCAACAGACGAGGGAGGAGCCAATACTGAGAGGAGCTAAGGGCATAATAAACTTGGGACTTCCCCGCTGTGGCTCCAACTGACATGCTCCGCCAAGTTCTGGTAAAGTGTCAGAGGGCACGTGTGTGTGAACATTAATATGCAGGCCAGGTTGTGTATCTACAAGAGGCGCGCATGAGTTTGTCAGAGAGTGCGTGTTGAAAAAATGAAGCCCTGTTGAAGATTCGGTTCCTTCAGCTGCCCCACAGCTCCTTTCAGTTTCCTGCTTGGTCACCGAGTCCGGTTGGTAGAGACTGTGTGCATCCGTCACTTCACACAGTCCATCTGCAAAGGGCTGATGATGACAATGGACAAATAACAATAAAAATGTAATTTTTTAAAAGTTTTAAGAAATTTTTAAGACAGAATTTAATCCTCACACTGTTCAGTACAAGACTGTCTGACTCCACTCAGACTGTAATTTGATAGTATGTGTAATAAAACTGTTTTGTTAAAGGTGAAAAGGTTATTTTAAAGGCAGATAGTAAGTTACAAAAGCATGCCATTTCATATCTTGTTCATTTTTCTGTTCAACACATACCTTTGTATAGAGCCACAAAGCAGACGTTTATGAAACCCCATGCTCCTACATCCACTCCCACTGTCCATATGTCCTGCGTGCAACTGAAACCTACGCTGCCGCTGTTATAGACGGGAGCTCTAGCTGTGCCTTGCGCAACTAAACCAATCAAAAGCAATCTCCCAGGCCCACGGACCAGCCGCCGTCCTGATCCCGTGTTTTTAAAGGAGATGCGGGGGGGGGAAAGGGTGTGTTAAAGGGCGCATACGAAAAGAGAGAGAGAGCAAGGGAGGGTCATGTTTCAGTCCACAGCTGTGCTCTTCTCTCACCCCTCCGCCCTGACACGCCACAGTGCATGCTATTATCATCGAACCCTCATCTATTATTAGATGCCTTTTTCTGTCCATCTGAAGTTTTTCTCTCAGGCACTCCCGTTTCCTTCACACACACACACACACACACACACACACACACACAAACACACACACACACACACACACACACACACACACACACACACACACACACCTGTCAGTCTTTGAGATGAGAGCCAAAGGACTCATCCAGTGAATTAAGCCTGGGTGAAAGTCCTTGGATGCGGAATGAATGGCTCCAATCCAAAGCAAGGCGACAATACTCGTGAGTTCGAAGTGTGGTGGTGATAAACGTGGATTTCACTCTCGGGACTACTCTCCGTACCTCCTGACTGGCTATCAATACTGCAGGTATGACAACACTGACAAGGACAGAAGCGAGAATGCCTCTTAACGTTCTGGCCATGTTTCCAAAGCGCATGACTGATTTATCCGTTGGCCAGCACGACGGAAGTGAAAGTGATCACTGTTATTCTGTCTGTCATAAAGGGTGAATCTTTCCACTGCACGCTTCGGAGAAATTGGTGTGTGTTTGAGTGTGTGTGTGTGTGTCTGTATGTGTGGGACCAGCACACAGGAAAAAAACATTATCCAATCATATTTCATGCTTTACACATGCAACAGAGCACAACCTTTTCACCTGTCAAACACGTTTCTAAATTGTGTGGGATAATAAGTCAAAATTCTACGATACAAGAGATAATAATGAATATAAATCAATATAGTAACTCATCTTACCTTCTTCATTATTAGCCCCACGGGTGCATTTTGTCCCTCCAAATCTGTATCCTCTATTATATTCAGTATGATAGGATCTGCTTCATTGCTGATGAAAACGTCTGTCTCAAAGGACTCAACAAATCCACCAAAGTGAGAACTGTCCAGATCAGCAAAAGAAGTGGATCCAGGGTTTACTTGTACACCGTATCCTCCAGGAGAGGCCACCATAGCACCGGATGATCCCATGGATGAGTGCTGGTGTGTGGGGCATGGAGCGCGCTCAGCCTGGCTGATCTGAATTTCTTCCGCCTCCTTTTCTCCTTGTTTGGTGGCTGTTGAATCACACAGGGATTCAACGCTCTGGGAGCCCTCTCTGTCCTGGAGCTCAGGTCCCGCAGCTTCTAGAGGCTGATCCTGGACACCCATGGGTGGCTCTGATTGTGCCTGCACTGGTGGCTCTTGACCCTTTCCTTCTTTAAACGTCTCTGTATCCGTATGAGTATTAACCTCTGCTAATGCCTGTGTCAAGGCATCTATCTCGGCCCCTATCTCTGTGAAGGCAGCAGTGAAGTCCTCTGGTGTAGCCGAGATGATGTTAGTCCAGTCTGAGAGTGCACTGGCCCAGCTGTCCACTGACGACCACCTCTCCACTGGTGGTCCCCAACCTGTGGTGTCATTGCCGGACCAGCCAATCCCCTCGCTACCATCAAGGTTGTAACCTGACACTTGTGTCTCTCCTGGGAGGAAAGATAAGTCACTGGTGACCGTGAGACCTCCTTGTATCACAGAATTGTCCAAAACATGCCTATCTTCTGTATCCTCACCTGCCAGATACTGGCATGCGTCCAGCCACAGCTCGATGGGGCTGTCGCTTCGTTGAGGTTGGGGGGTTAAATCAGTGACCTCTGCTTTCCCTCGTCTCGCATCATTTACTGACATAAAGCCGGCCTCACAGTCATCCACAGCAGGTGGTCCTATCCTTGTACGTTGGCTCACAATTGACTCATAGTCCACCGTAGCTTGTTCCTCACTAGATCCAAGATGACATTGTATAACCACGTTTTCTGAATCACACATCAGGACATGTGTATTGTAGTCAGGGTCTGCCTCCCCCCCCCCTGTTTGTGATAATGGCTGGTATTCTGGGCGTTTAATCTCCTGGGGATCTAAGTTAGGGCTCAGGATGACGTCCTGTGTCTCACTTTCAAATATATAAAGTTCTGACACCGGTGTTGTAGTTGTGTCACTCTCAAAACTATCTGACTGATGTGATAACGACATTAAGAGATAAGCGGCTTGACTGTGTTCAGAGCTGAAGTCGCGACTGGACAGAGGCTCAGTGACAGATGGCTCCATCAAACCCTCTGAAGTAGATAACATGGCCACAAAAGATTGAGGTGTACTAGTTTCTTGTGTAAGAGAAAAGGAGAGGGCTGGTTCTTGTTTAACGTAAAACTCTGATTCAGATAAGGGGGGGATAAGGTCGTGAGAGAGGTGAGGTAGAAGAGGTAATACAGGTTCTGAGGAGCCAAAATAGCTACAAACCCTGATATCATTATCCTTTGGTGCAGGCTCTGAGCAAAGTGGCAAACACTCTGAAGTATTATAGCTGGATGATAAAGGCTTCAGACGGACCGAGTCGCTGCTTTTCTCCTGAGAGAAGCATTTGGAAACGTTTGATAAAGGCTCCGTGGATTTGTCATTGGGGTCTGAGAGATCGGACACAGTCTCTGCTGCTGTCCCGTATGCAGACAGCATGTTTTCTGTGGGACTGTGCAGAATAGAAAGAGCGTCAAAATCCCCAGTGTGGCCATCCGTGGGAGCTGGTGGAGGCTATGTTTGCTCACCCGTGCAGAGGACTGACAGATCCATCGGGACGTTTAGCTGCGCTGCTCGAGGAGATTGTCAGCAGCAAGACTCCAGCTGTCAAACAACAACTTCAGGCCAAGTTTTGGGACGAATGGCATAAAGTTCTGCGCACACATTGTCTGTGACTGGCTTTTCTGGTGTAATGTTCTCTCCTGGGTCCAACAGTATCCTTGTGTTTTTAGATTCAGTACCTACAAAGTCATTCAGAGAAAGAACATATTTCACAGTTAAATTGCAAAACTAGAAAAGTCAGATGAATCATCTCTGATCTTCTTGATCTGAAGTATTTGAAATGACCCCACTATCTCCCTCTAACTGTTTATCTTAGTTACAGGAGATGTTCCTTTAAATGGCATGTTGCATCTATTTTAGAAGATTTTAAAGGACAGTTGACATAACTTATCCACCTGTTGTTGTAGCAGATAAAAACTGGTGGTTGTGTTGTTACTAGATGCAACTACTACACTCTCCAATTTGTATTGTCTTGCTCAACTGAGGGGTATTAAAATATGCAAAATCTCTATTATAAAGTATTATATACACTAATATGTGGAATCATGCATTATACAGTGTGGTATTCATTGATTATTGATGTTTTTGACAATCGTGTCCAGTAACTATTAGCTATTTACCCTTAATTTAAGCCTAAAGCTTCTGAGCTGCAAGTTGTTTCATATTGGGAGAATTGGGAAGAATCTCTGGTATTATTCAGGGCCTGCATTGTAGTACATGATATGGTAAGCAAGGTAACAATTCCATGTTTTGTTCATCTCCAGTTTGAGCTTATTTGCTGCAAAAAAACTAAACCTCCCACTTCTCTTTTGTTGGCCTTAAGCAGACAAAACTCCACAATAAACACATGTAAAGAAATTTGTCAGGAAATTGGAAGCCTGCACCAAAGGAAAGCATTTCTTTTGCATTTCAGATTTGAAATTTGATCAGAATTTTTCTAAACAATTACATTGGTTAATAGTGCCAACCTGATATGTGCAGCATAAATTGAAAAATGTATTCATGAAAATTGAAAAGAAGTTGTTTTTATAAGTAGTAGTAACTCTTAAGGCATTATATTGCGCCTATTTTAAATCACCTGTGCCCTTGTTGCCCACTACCTGACATACGTGCAAAAGCTTGATACGAAGTGTTGAAAGGGGAGCCTTCAAAACATGCACCCTGATATACAAGATTGCAGGAGGGGTGCTGGTGGCACAGACTCTGGAAAAATACCAGTACATCTTCACCCATGACCTGCATTCATCACATTCCTGCTGCTGCTTTGAAGGACACCTAGCCGAGCCCTCAAGCCTGAAATGTTTACTGTGGATACAGATCCTAACTTTAGCAAGTCTGTTGACTAACACTTTGAATATAAAACTTCACACATTTTTCAGGTTGCAAAATAACATTAAAACCCTGACAAAAATGCTTAAATTAATTAAAAGACACTGAAGTAATGTTGTATAAACATGGTAATGTTATTGTTCCAAGTGTATGTCAGTAAAGTTACTTCCCTGTACTTTGGATAATAACATCCTGTATTCAATTATCTTAACAGCATCCAAGATACATTTTGGTTATTTCTTTAAATTAAGTATACTGACTCCAAATTTAGATTTGATTGTGGCATGCATAATAATCAGACATATATCTGGGTTGAAACCTACTTTTTAGAGGCACACTGAAGTTTCAAATTGAACAGAAATCAAAATTGTGGCTATGGTTGATTAGATAGGGCTTGATCTGTACTGATAATAAAAAACAATACAGCAGTCAGCACCTGCGTGACTGAGAGCAAGAGCGTGTAATTAGATTTCATCTTGCCCATCTGTGCCAAAATAGATCCATCTCCCGGTCACACAACACCCCCAAAGACTCTGCCGCATCGTTAAAGCTCCTGTATGTGAACGGCTTGCTTGAAAGACCTGTGCTCAAGGACCTACTAAGTAAATCCGAACACAGTTTTGAGAAAAACAACACAAGCTGCCTCAAAGTCTAATACTTTCTCAGCACAAATGAGCTAAACTAAAACTAAACTAATATTGAACCAAATGTCATTATACTTGTAAATCACTTTGAAGGAATTAACTCTGATGCTTGACAAAGTGTATCACGTGCATCATGCAGCACTGTGTTTGTGTGTCAACCTATCAGCAGTGTTGTAACAGATGAAGCAGACAGCATTTATCATTCCCAAAGAAAGCCCCAAAGAAACGTCCAACGAGTTACCTGACAGCTGAATCACACATAAAGTATTATTATTACATTAAAACAGTTGTCTGAGACTGTGAAGGGAATGTTCAGCCATGCATGTAGTACTTACCCTTTTCATAGCCGTGCGGTTAAGGAAATAGACCTATGATGTAGGACTTCAATATGAGCTCAGGCAGAGCCAACGGTCTCGGGGTGTCTATTTTTAACTGTTGTCCCCCCCGCAAGTACAAAGTCAGTTACCTGATATTGTGGACATGTGCCAATCTTGAACTTTTAACACTCAATATCTATATTTACAGGCTGTTTCAGTGATGGCCTACTTTACAGATTGACTCTCACAAAGATTTGAACTTGTGGCTGTTATAGCAATTTAACTAAGATACGTTTTTCACTCTCGCCAGTGAGAGAAATAATGAGGCAAGCACACACTGGAGTAATAATTAAAGTTTAGAAATGAGACATTCTGTATGCAGGGGAAAACATTTATTATGTGTTTATTTCAACGTCCAACTCAACCCAGTGGGGCGTTGGTTGGTTTGTTATTATTCAGTTAAGAAAAAGAGAGACAAACATAAGAGTTTATACTACTATACAACATGCAAAGATTACAGCTAAATAAAATATATTTCAGTTTTTTTTGCATAAAAATAATGTGTAACTAAGTAATATTATCCTTCTGATATAAACATGTGTTTGCAGTGCACCCGTGACATTGAGGGTCTCATTTCCGGCAACAGTAACACCCCTCTTAACTACTCTGGCAAAGCAACAATGCACTGTTGTCAGTGGTCAAATCAACATAATGAGGCCAGAACTTTTTTCTTTTCTTTTATGGAAAACTATTAGTCAATTATCTCAACCTGACGTGACAGTAATTAAATGTGACTTTGCTTCTAGTTTAGGAAAATGACCCATCTCATGAGCAGTGAACACAAGCTAATCCCTAATGACATAAATCGCAGGTCACTTTCCAATAATTTGAATGGTCCAATGATTTGAATTGAGTTGGAAAGTGATAATGATACTGTAGTCATGATGGTCTGTTGTTTGTACTTTATGCTTTTACTTGCCAAGCTCCCAGCTAGCCAAAGGTGGGGAAAACCATCTGCCAATGGTGACTACGTGTTAATTAGAGGTGTTGGTTGGATGGACTTTTGACAGAGCCAGTTTGCCGTTTCCCTTGTTTTCAGTTTTTATACTAAGCTAAACTTAGCTAACCAACTGCTAGCTCTTATCTGTCTGCATTCTCCTCATCTTACTATTGCAAAGAAATAAAGCGTATTTCCCAAAATGTGAAAATATTTTCTTATCCAGCTGCTTTACACCTTTGGGTGCCTTATTCCTGCTACAGAGCTCCTATACATCGCTATCATTACTGTCATTATGTTTCCCCAAGACTCCATCAACAGGCCACGCCAGATCCATATTGTCACAGCATTGCAATTATCATCACTCTTTTCCCTAGACTCTCGATGCTTAATAATAAAAAAAACATGAGAAAACTTGAGATTGGTGTTTTTGTTTAGTTGGATCAAACACTGTTGCAGAGTGGTTTACTTTCCTGTATATCTTTCAGAAAACTGCTTATTGACTGTTGTTTCATACCAAGAGTAATTTATGGCTCTTACGTCATTGCTCCTGTGACAGGTGAGGGGAGCAGATACTTTTACTGCTTTTCAAAATCACCACATTGTAAATAATGCTTTTAACAACACAGACCCTGCAATAAAACAGCAATGTCTCAAAATGTTTAAGAAAATATGTCTAGCTTTAGCAACTACTTCTCTGAGAACACTGACAGCCCTCAGCTACTTTGGCAAAGCACTATGTGAAGTCACTATTGTTAGAGTTGTGTGTGTGTGTGTGTGTGTGTGTGTGTGTGTGTGTGTGTGTGTGTGTATGTATATATGAGAAATCAGTGCCGGCTTTTATGAATGAATACACACACACAAACACACACACACACATACACACACACACAACAAAGGGTTTTATTTATTATTTTGAGAACAATAAACAGTAGAGGAAGAAGACACAAACCATTAAAATGATGCCACGTCCTATGGTCTTCTCATAGCATTATGTAACACTAGAACACCTATTCTTGCAATGTCTTGTAAATCTAAGCAACAGAGGGAATATTATTGAACTATTGGTGCGTGTGTGTGTGTGTGTGTGAGAGAGAGATAGAGAGTTGTTGTGTATTCATTTGAATTTTATCCCACTGTGTTTTCTTTCTTTAAAAAATATATCATTGCAGGTTTATGGTAATAAATAAATAAATAAATATAAGTTTTAATAAAAAATAAAGGAGAGCAATGTAGTTGTTTCACCAAAAATAAAGCTTTAGTCATAATGCGTCACATCACCTGACTGACCACTACATTAACTGAGTCACCAATCAGCACTTGGACAGGACTTCAATAAGGCAGGACTTCTTATGATGTAGCTGTTAGAATATGTGTGTGTGTGTGTGTGTGTGTGTGTGTGTGTATGTGTGTGTGCGCGTGCGTGCTGATGGGTTGAGATGGTTGTTGAGTTGTACAGCAACAACTAATCAGTACAGAAATTCATTGTAACCACTTCCTGTATTCAGTGGCAGGGTTACAACAATATGTTATGTCTTTTAAATGCAGTTATCAATATAGGATTACACAATATAAAAATGTATCTGGCAGCAACACTAATAACAGTATGAATATCTCAGCCAAACTCAGTATTTATTGATCTGTAAGTATATAAAATTGTGACTGAAACAGTGTTGTTGTTAAACATTTGCAAATGCTGTAGCAGTGTCAGACATGTTACACCATCTTGAGCATGTTGTTGTGGGGGTTTGGATTGGACGTGGCCCTGTGGACTCTTCAAGTCATAGTGAGAGTGTCATCTTACCAGAGCAAGATATATTTTTACACCCTGTTGTTGCACAGTCTGCCTCAGCCTGGCGTCTGGCCTCCTTTCATAAACCCCCCAGACTGGACCAGGTGGAAAATGGTGCTGCACATGTAAGAAGTGTGCGTCACAACTGCGTTTTGTTTGTGTGGGTGCGTGAGAGAGTAAACTAAAGGACGCTTTTCCAGAACCAATTTAGGCAGAAGGGCCTTGGCGGGCAAATGAGATATAAAAAGATATGAGACACATCTTCAGTATGCCAGTGTTATGAAAGAAATAGCAAACCGTATTTGGCATTTATCTTACACCACCGAACACATAGTAGCAGAAACTATGAAATAAAACACGATTCAAGTGAGCACACTGAATGTGGAATCTGGAAATGATTGCAAAAATCTGGGAGAATATGTATTGTTTTTTTTAATCTCCATCCTGGTGTCAAACACAGGAGGTTAAGACAGACATATTCTCAACAGCTTTAACACCCCTTCACAGCGATTTACAGTAACAGTGTTCCATCATGTTGATTTTACAAGAATACTCCAGTGAAAATCACCACATAAGGAGTTTGTTTCTGTGTAAGTGGCGGAGATAAACTGTGGCGGAAGGACCAAGGCATTTTCACGAGGCTATTCACAAAACATTAACTCAACTTAACACAAGCTACAACAGAGCACATGCCCTGCATAACTCAAGTGCTTGGATGGAAATGAAGCCGGGCATTTTTGCGTCATAAGAAACTGAAAACCTTTGTTATGATCTCATCAGCTGAGTCAGTGGCACTTGTAAATTCTGACTCACTGCCATGGAAAGTGCAGGGAAAATGTGGCCAAAGCTATTTGTGTTGTCTTACGCCA
Organism: Nannoperca australis; assembly: GCA_036023655.1. NCBI lineage: Eukaryota > Metazoa > Chordata > Actinopteri > Centrarchiformes > Percichthyidae > Nannoperca > Nannoperca australis. Next base: position 25,379 of record JAVQJD010029667.1, on the reverse strand, counting down.
GAACTGTTAATAGGAGGGGAAGGATGGCATGGGAATACGATGAACCTTTAAATATTTCAAACTGAAATAAGACAGTATTCACAGAAACAGTACAACTATCATGCTTATGAAAAATCACAAGTTAAATATTTTCTGCATGAGGAATTTACATTTCATTAATAAAGACACCAGTGATGTTAGAATATATGACTATATATACAACTTTACCTGATTCCATGCTCGGTACATAATTAATCATCTTTAACTATTGTATTCATTGACCTTTGAATTTAAATGAACAGAAAATAAGCTTTGAATCATCATATTTAATACTCAATCATTTCTGACCTGAATAACCTCTCATGGAACGATTGAGAAATGAGAAGAATCAATGTCTTTATTGCTATACAATATATTAGCTGCAGAGTTTTTCACATGCAGAGGATGGGCATGGAAGCCGGCTTTTAGTCACTCTAGGTTGTTACCAGCACATCAGCTATTTCCTTTCCAATATCTCAACAACACATGTGCAGTTAACAAATTACAAAACAATAAGGCTCAGAAGGCCTCATGTCAGAATTTTATTAGGAATTTACAAAGCTTCTTCATTCCACTGTTGAAAATTCTTTCATGCTAATGTACGACTGATGGCTGCTTAGTGAGGGCAGTTATAGTCATAAAAGGAACATATTCTATTATTATTGTTGCATTCCTCAATTATTTGCCTATTCATTTGATTAAATGGTGATTGGCATACTGTATCTAAGACAACACAACATATCTTTATATGCAGATGACAGAATATACTATCTGTGAAACCTTATTTACCCATTAACCTGAAAACCAATTCAGTTTTACAAAGTATGGACTTTGTTCTCTCTCCAATTCTGCATTCCTGATTAGTTGGTATTATTGATTATGAATGTGATGATTGACAACTTTAACTCATTATCTCTGTGAAGGTTGATGAATCTCACCTTGTTTATGTGTGATCTGCAGGATGTTATTTATTTATTTATTTATCATTACTCTGTAAACTGTTAAACAATAGTAGTTACAATGTAAAAGTAGTAACCACTTTTAGAAACAAACACGTTTCTTTTATTTTATTCACTGGCATAGCTTACAAGACACAAGCAAACAGAACATAAGATATTAAGTGGATTTTGTGTGCTGATTTGTTTCTATGTGCTGCTCCATTTTAGGAGGAGGTAGGGCTTCTCAACCAGCACAGTAAACACGTAGCTCACCACCACTGTGAGCACCAGGTGGCCGAGGAACAGGTACATCTAAAGAAGAGAAGAGACATACAATACATTACATTTAAGAGAAACAGCCAAATGATACTCAAATCTGATGATGTCTGAAGTTCTTACAAAGTTGATGTCTGTGTAATGGATTGGAGTCTCTTGCAAGCCAATGTAGAGGATAATGAAGACAGGATGTGTCAGATAGCAAGCAAAACTAATGTTGGAAAGAGGAACCCAGAACCCCAATGACAAGAGGCTCTTGATGAAACCTGGAGAAACAGAAAGAAACACAGAAGAAAATATAGCATAGATTTTTTTAATGCATATTTCTGCTTCCATGTATCATTGTCTGTATGAAGGTAATTTGTTTTTGACTGGTACTGTGTGTATTTTCGTGAATATGGTATTTGTTTACCTCCGTAACCTTCCTCGCAGGCCACTATGATCCAGGTCACAGCCAGAGCCCAGAGCGATCTGTGCAGTCCTTGGTAGAGGGCATGTGGCACAGATGGATAGGCTGGGGTCTCCCTGAGGATGTAGGCCAATCCAACCAACACAGCCATGAGTGATAGACAGCAGAACCAACCAAGTGCTGCCTGCCACTGGAGCAACAGCAAGACACGAAAAGTGTGATGGCAGCTTATTCGCTCGTATGTGTACAGAGTCTGTTCGGATTGATGATGTCACAGTAGAGCATATGATGTGTTCAGTTTCACTGAAGGAATGAGGTGTGATTCTGGTAATGATGGATGTTTCACCTTTTGCTTTAACAGTTGCTCTTTCTTTGTTGTCAAGTATATTCCAGTCAAGATCCCTATTAAAAACGGCCCATACCTTGTGTAGGGTTTCACGTAGTAATACAAGACATAATTCTCAGATGTTCTGCAAAATAAAGAAACAATTGCAATGGCTAGTTGGCGTATACTCTCTTATACATTGGATTTCACAGTATAAAAATATACATGACATCTACATCACGTTACATTTCATTCATTTGGTTCCTAAGCTTTTTGCATTAGTCCTAGATCATCGTCAATACGTCTTACAGTGTAGATGGCTGAAAGACTGGCAGCTGCAGGAGTGCAGTTATAACAGCACTGGCCACAGTGGTCATCAGCAGAAGGCCTCCAGCAACAACTGCAAACACGCTTCTGTTTCTGAAAAGAATAAAGAAATAAAAGACAGGATGAAAAGGTTAGAGAGTTGTTAAGTTGCAAAATGGCCCCAGTGGTGGCCATGATTCTATATTAATCTTTTCTAAGATGGAAATCTGATTTAATTGAGGAATAATATGAAAGGACATACAGTCTGTAAAAATAGATCAACAGAGGAGTGGTGGCATAACACTGGAAGTCCAGAGACAGGTACCAAGTCCAAGGAATACACTGAGGAGAGATTGATAAAAAATAATAGGTCATAGATGTCAAACAAAAAGAACTGGAGCTACTTTACAGCACGTAGGTTGGAGTTACTGCTTAAACTTACTATCTCATGGACTGAGAGGAGATTGCTTATCAACAGTAAGTTAGCCCACCAGTAAGTCTTACAATCCATCACTGTATCTATAAATGGGAACCAGTAGGGTCCCCACTGCACCAGAGAGATGAGGCCAATGGTTAGACACATAATAAAGAGGTGCAGTGGTTGAATCCTAGAGCAGAGAAAGACGAAGAGAATTACCATTTACGTTAGTTTCGGATCACACATACACTTAAGAACTTCTAAATCCTTTTTATTGCAGAAAAACAAGACTGATACAGACAGATTACATTTGGTGAAATGATAGTACCTTTTGATCCTCTTGAAGAGGTAGTTGGCCACCAAACTGGGGCTCAGTTTGTCTTCTGCTTTGTCGATGGAGCCCAGCAGAGACCTTGCACTAAGGAGACCCCTACAACACAAAAGCATCTCTCGAAACTGGTAAAACACACACAAAAAAATCACTTTTTAAAACTGAAACATGTTGTTTCAGTCTCACCCGAGCAGTAAAAAGGTGTCCACAGCCAGAAAAACAGGTCCGCTGATGGTAAGCACATACAGAGGGCTGCTTTCAACTGTGTTCTTCCAGTTTTTGTAGTTATCTGCAATAGAGATAATGCAGTGTAAGAATATATAAGTCAGCAAATGACTTGCATGACTGATTGACCTGGTGGCAGTGAGTCTTGTCATACCCAAGTTATTTATTACAGGGAACTGTGCAGAGTGTCCACATATGATCCATAACAGGCTGAGAACACGGATGCCATTCAGGGAGGAGTAGCTTCCTTCTGGGAGGGATGAAGAGGTGCTGAACACACCCTGGCTGGTAGTTTGAAGGGAGAACGCCCGCAGGCACTGGTACACGCGGCTTTGAGGAAAACACGGTGGAGTATGCCTTTCGCCCTCTGCGAAGACAATATTCAATAAAGCAATATCTGAATAGAAACACACTTTGTATCTTATTTTTATCACCTACCCTCTGTAGTTGACCTTCCAATCACAGCAGAGCATCGTGCTTGTGATTCATCAACAGGTTCATATTTTCAGGAAATATTGGGTAACACGTACTCACTCATAATGCACAATTTACTTACTATTACTATTTTCCTCCGAAGTGCTACTGTTCATTTCGCCACTGGAGGAGCCGTTCGACTTCAGGGTCCCATAAAGGTTGAGGCCAGTGTTTAAACAGGAGGACTCTGCTGTTGGACATACCTCTCTGTTACGTTGCCACCTTATCATAGCTGTAAACAGGGTAGCCCAGAGCGGAATTGCTACCATTACGCAACACACAAACCTGCAGGAGAAAAGGTATCTGTTTTAGGTGAAGACTCACCAGTGTTGACAAAAACAGAGTGAAGTTAAGCACACACGCAAGTCCAATCATATACTGACAGGCAGGTGACATCTGATGCATCAGGGGCAATGGTGTTGGACAGGCAGTGGGTCATGATCATCTCCTGAGTGGACTCATTGACAAGGATGGGAGGTAAAGGAGGAATGAGGGACGTCTGACCAAACTGAAGTCTCCCTGTTAAAATGGTGAAACAAGACACGTGTAAAACGAATTAAGTATTTGACCCATCAAATCATATAGAATCGAAATCCAGAGAAAACTGAGTTTAAAATCACTGACCATACAGCACCAGCATTTGCACCTCCTCTTCCCCACAGGAGTCAGGAACACAAATACCCACGAAGTACTGGATGGTTGCCTATGGTAGTAAAGAAATAAATTTAAAAAATCTAAATTTCATCACTTAATTGCCAACTGTCATGATGTCATTTTATCTTCTATAATTCTTCTTATAAGTCTTTTTGTTGTTACCTGTCTAAGGAACACCTGGCAGTACTGTCCAGAGAAGGCGGGAGCATGGGCAGAGCGACACTGCTGCAGCAAGCCAGGCTGGTTGGAGTTGCCTCCTTCAACATTGCTGCCCATCTTTCCAAATGCATCATACACTAACAAAACACACACAAGCACCACCAAGCAACAAGGCAACTTAGTGCAAAGAACAAAACAGTGACTGATTTAAACACCCTCCACAGTCCCTGTGGATGAAAAGAGAGACTGAATTCTTAAAATCAAACATGCTTAATGTGAGATTTAGAATTAATGAATAATTGTGATTGCAAAATAAGTGTGTTATCTGCTTCCTTGATTAGAGGATAATACTTTTGGTGACTCTTCAAAAATCTATTTAAAGTTCTAACAAAATCAACTGTTTCTATTTTGTATATAAACCTAATAGTGTGGCATGGCTCGCTTTTATAAACCATAAAATAGGAATATATTGCATTATAATCAAGAAATTGATTCCGCACAAATTGAGTTTCACTGTCCGTTACTGTACATATCTTTGCTATATAATGTCAAAGATGAAACAGTGTAAATAAATGTCAAAAGTAAAAATTAGTTTTTACTGAAGACGAATTAAAATAATACAATTGACCAAGTAATTCTTTTTTTTTTTACTTGTGAAAATACAGAGGATTTTTTCTCAGGAAAAAGGCAAAGCACAACTCCCTCTACTGATCTATGCAGAATAGCTACCACTGCCGCTATAGTAAAAAGAGATGAAGATTTTCTTTGTCACATAATGACGCGTTACTTCTTCGTCTTCCCCATTGTTCATTTAATTGCCTCAATTGAGTGAAACAGCGCCTCCCTGGGCTGCAACGGCTGGTCAATGATATCCAACCTGTGTGGTGAATAACGGCGTTGCACCCTTACCGAAGGGACGACAGGTGATGTTGGCATACTTTTGTTAGTATCTAAAAATCAGATCTGGCCACTGTAAATTATGCTACCTTAAGACTGTGAATGGGCACGTCTCTGGTTAAGAAACTTAAAAATAAACTTTGAAGCCAGTCATACTCTCGTCTCACAACAGACAGCAGAGTTAACATTTAAATGAAACAAAAATTAGCTTGTTTTTCCAGGGTTGCTAGCTACTATAGTTACTAGCTATTAGCTAGCAGCTAATGAGAGAGGAGATGAGAAGTTCTGTTAGCAAGATTACTACATGACCATCTGAGCAACAAGTGTAAGGACATTATATGACATGGATATGGACTACTTCATCTTCATGGTGAGTCAGTTACACCCTCTGTATCTGTCTTTTCTCACTGTTCTCCCTGTGGTTGCCTGTGTGTGTTCAACTAGCTGCGTGTGTGTGTGTGTGTGTGTGTGTGTGTGTGTAGTTATGGAGATCATGTTATGTACATTACCTTGTTTGCGTGGACCCTAAATCTGTTGTGTTATTATACTGTGCTGTCTGCATAGACTTAGCCACAGCTGGCAGGGCTTTAAAGAATTTGTAATCTCTCCAATTTAACATTTCAACAGGGTTCATTCAGCTGTTTAGTGTATGAAATTACTGAATAATCCTGAGTTTATTAAGCTTATTAAGCTGTATAATAATGAATAATAATAACAACAGCACCGTTCATACACAAAATACAAAGTGCTTTTGGACCATTTAAAGAACAGTGAACATATAATAATAAACTGTTCAAAACAAAAAGAAAGTAAAATGAAGAAAATTATATATATATATAATATTACAGCAAATAACCACTTTCACCATCATTATATTAATAATTGTAATCCTTTAGCATTAACAATAATTACAATACTGCAGGCCAAACATGTAGGCCTACACCTAAATAAGACACATAGATAACACTTTTCAAAGTTAATGTAACTGGCCTCTCTCTAAAAGAACAGCTGGCCCCAGTCTGGCATCTTTAGACTGTTTAATGACTCTACAACTTAACATACAGTAAGGAAATGCCTTTCAAAAGTCAGCAACACTTACTGAAAACAGCATATTCCTTTGGCCTGTCCTGGTTAATTTCCCAGAGGAAAGTGTTGGTATCCTCCATACATCTTTGAGACACAGTTGAGGCCTGTGTGTTTTCCAGCGCCTCGCTACAACCTGCAAACAGAAGGAAAACCACCCAACCCAGGGCCATTTTTTTAGGACTGACTGCATCTGTTTAGCGGAGAAGGTATTTAAATAACATAGGATAGGACACATCGTCACCAACAAGGTAGCGTGAAATTCATCTTGCACGGGACGGATTGAAAATCTGCTTTGGCAACTGCAGGTAGTCCCCACCTGGTTTTCCATGTCAGGTGCGAACAGGATTTTGTTACATGAGGATGAGAGGCCAACAGAAAAGATCCAGGATGTCATTATGTCGTCACCACAGGGGTGCAAGTCTAATAACGATGAAGCTGAGGTTGTGTCAGGTTGCAGTCCCATCACTACCACTGGAACGACAGATGTTTTACAAGAGTGTCAGTGTGATATTTAGCCTCAAATAGCCACCGAGGCTGTTCTGTTGTCTGGTCTGATCACAGAAGGGCCTGCTGGTCACTTGTTCTGGAAGAGAATAAATGAAAAATCTCAGCTACAAATTTATAACCATTACATTACATTTCTTTCTTTTTACTGGAACCATTTGTCTCAACCTAAAATATTGAAGAAATAAACACCAAAGCCTGTCCAGTAATTGAAATAAATCACCAATGGCCACTAGAGGGTGAGCTTGTCCTAAAAACCCACATGAAGAGCCATAACTTTACAGTGAGGGAAACAATCTATGCACATTTAGCAGATATCATATGGAAAACAAATTAAATATGTGCATAATATCTGTATAATTTTGCAGCTTTGCAGATGCATTCATTAAAAACATTTCCTTATCATTAAGAGGTTTAATCCAGAAGGCATTACATTGCTTTCAAAACACATGTTCTGTTTCAAATTAATTATATGAAAAGAACATTTTTAGGAGACATGGCTGGCATTTAGGATTTGGGTCTCATAAGACTGCCACTGCCTATGGCTGAATTAAAATGTTCAGTTGATTGCATTAAATATAGAGACACCAAACAGCACTGTGCGAGCATGAGTATGAATGATCACGAGAGGATTTCTGACATATGGAGGAGAGCTGACGTCTCATGTGCAGTCGACCGATCAGGTCTTGCCCCTGGCAGGTTTAATCATTTATTGACATGAAGGACAGCTTTGTACACAAGCATCAGAAATGTCTGAAACAGCAGCAGCAACAAAACACGTTCTAATCAATAAACAATTCACAGACTGCTTCTCACATGCAGTTTTACAGCGTGAGACAGTTAAAGTCTTATTGTCAGAACAGGAAAAACTACCGTCCAAAACTGAATGGTAGTTTTTGGAAATGCATGGAACAAATCAAGCAATGGAAAACAACCTTGATATTCTCACAGCTTTCAGGTATTGTTAATTTATTTGAACTGCTTGTCTTGCTTGAATAATTCACTTTCACAGCTATGTTTACATTCGTAGAAGTTTTTCTTCAGTTTTAGATGTTTTTCCCGGTGTAATTCCTGTCAATGAACATTCATTATGATTTCACATTAAATCAAAGAACCACAAACTGAAGAAACAAGACAGAAAATGATCATGTTTTATGAAAAACGGGGGCCCTTACAACGTTTTTATTCTGCCGTAACATCAGATGAACGAAGTGCTTTGTGTCTAATATTGTAAATATTCAGGTAAAGAAACTTTTTTTTAAAGTGAGTTGTAATCACAAAGAGCTGCCATATATATTAAGACAGGAATGAAATGTAAAAACAGTTTAACGATCTTTTACAAAACATATTCAAACAAGAATATAAAAATTTGGCCCATATATTTGTCTTTAAAAGACTCCTGTTTCTGATGTTAAAGGCTTTACATAATTAAAATCATCAGCTTTAAATTTTGTGTTTTGTGTGTGTGTGCACGCGCACATTTAATATGTAAATGATAATAAATTGACACAGCGGTATGGAGTCGCAGCTGAAAATAGGCTTCATCTTTGCCTGATTGTCTGAAATCTTCAGATATTTCACGTGAGAATGAGATTGTGTTTTAGGAGCAGTAGTTTCAGGATTAGTGAATTGTGAATTCTCCTTGTATTAGAAGGATACCATGGTTTATTGTAGAAGCTAAGGAGGGCACGGAGAGTTATTTATCCGTGAAATAAAAAAAAAAAGAAAAGAGAAACATAACAAATATTTGATGCAAGTCTTCTATTCAAGCTTTTAAAGAGAAACTGAATAACTGAATATGTACTGTAGTGGGAAAACCTGAGGCTCCCAAACGTTTTATATACTTTTATGTATATATTTTTTTATCTTTCAGACATTCGTTGGACATTAGCAGCATTGGATATTCAGAACACTGCTTACTCTATGAGGATTAATCCCATTACGACAGTATATCAAGTTATCTAGTGCTGGTAAGAAGACAACAATGGAAACTATTTAAAATAAAAAAGCTCTTCTACGTTAAAAAACAATCTATTCAAGGCCTATAGAAACATCTATGTGTGTACAAAAACGTGTAGAATTTACTTAGAGACACATAGTGACATATTACTACATATTTTTGTGTGTATATTGTTTACATATTGTAGTACCCTACATGTACATTATGTATATGCAGCATAACCACAGCCAACTGAGATGCTGTAGGTTGTCTGCAACAATTTAACAAACTGTATAAGTTTAAAACAACCGTGTTTGCTTGAGTTGGAATGGTTTAAAAGTGTGTTCCTCTCACTTCTCAGCCAGTCTCTTTGACTTTATGAACGCCATGCCATGTGTCCTCATGTGAGTGTTCAGGTTTCCCTCCGTTTCAAATGTCTTCCCACACACTTTGCATTTGGTATTCGGTGTCCCGTCGTCGTTCTCGTCCGCGACGTCCAGCTGGTTCTCTCTCTGGCTCTCATCGACGTCCTTGCCCCGCCCGTTGTATCGGGAAAAGCCATGCGGCTCCTTCAGCCGATGGACGATAAAGAGGTGTCGGGCCAGCGAGCGGTGGGAGGTGTAGCAGAAGCCGCACTCCTGACACTGGTAGGACGAGCCATCAGACTTGTGCTGGGGAATGTGCTCGTGGAAAGCCGCGACGTCCTCGGTGGTGAAGCCGCAGACGGCACACTTGTGAACTTTAAGGATGTTCACCTTGAGCCTCTTCAACGGCTGTGAGTCGGAGCCCCTGGAGTTCAAGCTTGGAGACCCCTCCTCCTCTTCTGGCTTCCTTTTGGGGCTGAGGGTCTGTAGAGGAGATTCAAATGGTCAGTTAGGAATAACAGGAGAACCACGAAATTCACATGTAACTCCACAAATGTGTGCCATGGTACCTTTTTCTTGTCAGATAAAGGCTCTATATTATCATTGTCGACAGTCTTCCCCTCTGGGTCTTTGACTCCATGCATCAGCTGAATGTGCTGATCCAGCAGCACTCTTTTAGTGAACGGCAGACTGAGAGCTGGACAGTGCCTGTCAAAGTACAATAAAATAACAATTATAACCTCTTGCAAGCTGATTTTATCTTATTTTATTTGCATACATACTGTTTGCTTGCATTTTTATTATATATATTACAGTATTATGGATTTTCCAAATTGAATTGTCCTGTGTGTCAGCACGGGTGGATGGATGGGTCAACAAAACACGGGAGAGTGTAGTTTGTTGGACAGACAGCGTCGGTTTCTTGTTTCTTTCTTGTGACTCTAACCAAGTGGTTATTATTCCACTCACGGGCAGGTGTAGAGCTTCCGCAGTCCCTTGTGTTTGAGACGGTTGTGTCGGCAAAGACTGTGGGAGGAACTGAAGGACTTGTCGCACTGTCGACATGGGTGTTTCTTCAGAATCTGCAATATAAAAAGAATGAAGAATACTAAGTGTTAAACTTTGGTTCAGGTACTTTGTGGCCTACTTTACTTGAGATTTATCATTTCATGCCATGCTATACTTATACTCAACTACATTTTGGAGGGAAATATTATACGTTTTACTCCACTACAGTTATTTGATAGCTACAACTACAAGTTACTTTACAGATTAAGATTTTACATACAAAACATATGAAGAACAGGCATCGTGAAAGCTTCAACTATCCAACAGTATATACAATTACAGCTAAAATTTAGATTTGTTTAATAATCAGTTAGGTGATTGTTCTTTAAGAGAAGGGTTTCAAACATTCACCTTGCCATGTTCGCGCCTCATATGAGCCACGAAGACCTCCCTGGAGCTGAAGAGGGTATTGCAGTCTCCACATGTGTATCCTGAGGCGGGAGGGTTCTTGAGGTCCGCTGAGCAGTTACTGTTTGTTTTCTTTAGCGGTGAAGGTGAAGGCTTCTTTTGCCCCTTGTCTTGACCATTTACATGTCCTCCATCTTTGTTATTATTATTTTTACTGAGGGTGTTGCTGTTGGTACTGTTAGTAGGCTTGGTGCTGAGAGGGAGGTTGATGCCCAAGTTCGGTGGACCCTCAATGGTCTTCAGAGTTCCATGGATGGCCTGGAAAGGATCCACAGATGCAGATTGAACTATAACTTAAAAGCACTGGTATGTGAAACTTTTGTAGACCACACTTATTGGTACTGCTCTTATGATTGGCTTTGAAAGTTGAAATCAAGATAGTGATACTGTGTCACATATGTATTCATTAGCCACTTAATTAGAAGTTAAAAACAGACCCATACAACTAAGTCGGGATACATATATTCATATATATATTATTATCAAGCATGCCTAAAATAACAGCTTTTTATGCCCACCTTGATATGGTCCAACATGAGCTGTTTCTGTGCGTAGTGCAAGTAGCAGTCGGGGCATTTGAACACTGAAACCTTTTGATTGACGATGTGCTGGTCGAAGTGCGTGTGGAGCAGGGACTGCAAAGTGAACACGGTATCGCACATGGAACACTTATAGATCATCCTGAAAGACAGAAATAAAAATGACCTTAAACAAACGCTCGGAGTTCTCTGTAAAATGTACTTAAACATACTGAAATAGTGGGCCAAAACCACCCAATGGTACAACACCACCTGCTCCTGAGCACCTGTATCGTCAGAAGTATGATGAATGGACTGTGTGTGAATCAGTGAAAGGTTGCCATGTGGAAAAAAACAACCCAAGTTAAGCCACCGTGTCTAAAACCCACAAATCCTTCTACTGATGAAGCAGCGAGGATAATTCTCCTTAGAAAAATAAATTGGATATAGATGTTAGGTTACATTAATGTGTGCTTGTGTGAAAGGAAAAGCGTGTTGTATGTCTGTGGTTGACAATTATTTGACAACTGCAACTGCATGTTGCAGAATTCTGTCTTTACTGGAATATAAAACTAAAATATATTTGGTTTAGCATTTTATATAACATATCCACAGAGTTTTTGATGGTAGATACAGCACGTTAAGACCTACTTGGGCTCTCCTGTCTTCATTCCTGGATGCTGTGTGTTTGCGTGAGTGTGCGTTCCAGATGCAGTCTTGAAGGCCATGGGGCAGAGAGGACATTTATAGAAGACCTCACAGTGAGCACTCTGTATGTGGGATTTTACAGTTGCAGCATCAGCGAAGATCACACTACAGTGGGTACAGCTGGAGGGAGAAGGAATCAGAGTTTACAAAAGTCACTGAGCAAACGTTAATTTAACTCAATCCTCTGACAGAAGCACTTTGATGTTTGTGATTTAAGATTGTCATTTTTAATTGACATGATTGGTGAGTCTCACCTGTCAGCACTCATGGGATCAAAACTTAAAATAAGCGTTTGATACCACTCCCATGTCTGCCCCTTAAATATAAAGCTGCCGCCATGAGACGGTCAGCTTTGCTTTGCATGAAGACTGGCAGCAAGGAGAAACAGCTAGCCCTGGCCCTGTCCAAAGGTAAAAACAAATCTACCCACCAACACCTGTAAACGCTCACTAATTAGCATGTTATATCTTGTTTGTAGGTGGATGTTTTTTAACTCTGGACAAAGCCTGACAAACTGTTGTGCTATGCTGAGTTGTTGAGAGTGATGTCAGTCATCTCATCAAATTGTTGAAATATGTCTTGAGTTGAAAGACTCTCTAATCTCTTCTTTCATTTTTTATGCTATAGCTCTATTGATACGCTGAGTCATTACCAGACATGAATGCAAATATATTATAACATTGCATACTTTAACTTTGAGATAAGATGTTAATTTCATAACATTTTGATAGACCAGACTCATTATAGAGCCATAATTGGTCAGATACAGATTTTTCAGTTTTAATGGCTTGTGTATCTTGGGTGAAAAGATTTTTTCCCCCCACAAGTTCCATAATATCGTTTTTAGTGATATGGGATTGTCAAGCTGGGGCTAATTTAATGTAATAATAACTGTAATTAGAAATGACATTATAAGAAGCCCTTTGAAAGAAAAGCAAGAGACATTTAAGTCTAAGTATAGACACTTACAAAGGAAGGACACGGCTCAATGGTAAATACCGTGAACTTGTCTCATCAGATTTGACGATCCAAAAAATCTGGGTCTTAACAGAGGAAATGGTTTGTAAATTAAAGTTTTATTATCTTGTCTTCAAACTTTGGCAACCATATCTCAGCACAAAAGAAGACAAAAATGCAAAAGAATAATGTTATGATTTTAGTTAAGGTATAGACTGACCGGTAGCCAACTCTGCGGGTGTAATGCAGGCAGTTCTTGGTGACGTGTGATTGGAAGTGGACTGAACGGCAGCTGGCGCCACACTCGGGGCAGATGTAAGGAGACTTGTGCTGGTGGATTCGCTGGTGTGACAGATAGCTGCACTGATTTGGGAGGAGCATTTGGCAGATGGTGCATGTTTTCTATAAGCAAAAAAGAGGAGATGAAAAAAAAATATCAATTGCTTTTTAATTGCACTGGAACAATTGCACCCAGAATATGAGGGGTTATCTGTCTTAAGGCTACTGTAATGCACTGTCCAAAGTATCTAAGAGTCTGATAAGCCAAATTACATCTTATTTGCATCTGCTGGAGTGTACTTATTTTGATCATTTTGGATATGTTTGCCAAAGAATTTTAAAGTTACATTTAAGAAATTGCAAGTGCAATATGTCTTTTCAGAAAGAAAATCTTACTTGGCATAATCCACATTATGAACAGTTTTCTTTAGAATTATTTTATACTGAAGAAATAGTCCCACTGAAAAATGTTGCTGCAGAGGATATGTCAAAATGTTGGCACATACAACCAGTAATAATAGACCTTTATATAATGTGATTAAGTCAGGTGACCTTTTACGTTATATTAAATTACACTGTGTAACAGATCTACAGCATCTACATATTAGAGTTGCTATGGAGGGGCAGCTGGTTCCTGAAGTGTTTTTCGCATTCTGTATTCTCATTTCAATTTTGCCTTTTTTTGGGGGGGGGTGGTGATATCCTTAATGTTACCAAACTTAGAAACATAACGCTCACCCTAATAATTTCATGGTGATAAAGGTCCATGTCATGACCAGCAGTTTTAATTATTTCAACATTGTTTCATCATGTTTTTTCTGTCAATTTATCATGGTTGGCGAGTCTAAATACTACAATACCCATAAGCCTCTTCTGCCCTTGCTGTGCCAATTTTAAGCGCAGTGATTGGAAGTGCTCCAACTGTGAGCCACATAACACTGTCAATGAGAAAAATGAATGGGGCTTTTTGAACCACAAGCACCCAAAATAGCTTCTCTCTATAGCCCTCTATTAATTAATAAACTTAGCAGAAGTCAGAGCTATTTCCTGTTCAGAAATGTCAAAATAAATAACATAAAGCAGTTCACACATTACATACACACACCTGCCCAGTGGACTCCACTGCCTGTTGATAGTGCATAGCTAGCAAGCTGTCGTCCTGGAACATTTCGTTACACTCTAAGCACTTTAGGCTATGCCTGCAGAGCTTCGATGCATCATCCTCCAAGGGCATGGCTGCCACAAGAGGAGCACTGCTTGGAGCTGAAATCACTGCAGTTTGGGAACCACCACCAGCGACTCTTCCTGGGATTTGACTAGTGGGTGCTTGTGCTTGTGCTTGAGAGGTGGAGCTGCTGCCAGTGATCTTGGGTGGGCCTGATGAGGGTGATGTAGTTATCATCTGATCTGCAGGGATGGGTTTTAGGATTAGATGTGAACACTGCATAACAACCCCTTTGTCCTTGTGGCCCCTGGCATGAGACAAGAGGCTGCATTTGTTGTAAAACACTAGACTTTTGGCACAGTGGTTGCAGGTGACCTCAATCCTTACACTGCGACGCTCGTAGTGCTGTGCCAGACTCTTCTCAAGAGCAAATGAATCTCCACACTCCAGGCACTTGTAGCCACGTGAGGGTAGAGAGATACAAGCTGAGGTTGGTGGAGAAAGGTTTGGGATGTACACAGGGACAGGATTTATGCTACTCAGAACTTTATTGAAGGCGTCCACAACAGAGCTTTGAGAGGTGGCGAACACTTGAACTCGAGAAACTTTCTTTGAGGCCCGACCAGCAAGAATTGTCTTCTGTTTGACTTGTTGTGATTGTTGATGCTGTGCTTGTTTGGAGGAGGACAGGGCCTGTTGGAGATCACAGACAGCAGATGATACAGTCTGAGGCAGAAGATTAAGGTTACTAAGATGGACTGTTTTTGGCACACGTTTGGCATTAGCCAGACAGGAGGCAGGTACCATGACAGTCTGTTGCTGGATGGCGTTAGCAGCTTTCAAAATGGCACTACTGGCACTTTGCACCGATGCAGCGGGGATGACTGTTGCTTTGACTGTGGTATTGTTAGCTAGCTTCAGGTTGATGACTTGGGAACCAGCTGTTTTGACTGCTGAGACAGGAAGAAAAGCTGTTGCCACAGGTTTAATAGTCATTTGCTTGGTTATTTCAATTGAAGGGCCTCCAGTGGTGGCTACTACTGTGGTTGGCAGAGAGGTTCTTGTGGGAGATGAGAAAATTGTACTGGTGGTTGCCATGACAGATGGACTGTTCTCTCCTTTTTTTAGTCCCTCAGGATCAAACTCTGATAGAACTCGAGTGACAGTATGCTTAATCTGACCCGATGACGTCTTGACTGTTTTGATCCTGACTTTTGGGATGACGGGGGTGGTGTCTGTGCTTGAGGCAGGAGAACCTTTGCTGCTACCCTCACTGGTAACACTAGAGGGACTCTCTGGTTGTCTTGTTAGCAGCCTCTTTGCAAATTGTAAGGCTGACTCCTGCTGGTGTGGCTTCTCTGGAGCTCTGGGGCTTTTATTGGCCTGGATGGATTCTTTATGTGTTGTAGGAGAATCTAAAATACTCAAATCTGCAGTACTAACCTTCTTGGCACTAAGGGCTGCTATGGCTGCAATACAAGAGGAAAGTTTTGCAGAGGACTTGACTTTGACTTGAGACATACTGGGCAGATCAACAAGCTCTGATGGCTCTCCTGCTTCCTTGCACTCCTGAACTGGAGGCTTAAGGACAATGTCTTTGAGTTTCTCCTCAGATAAACTTGATTGTAGAGGATTGTTAGGCTTGAGACATCCCGGAGAGACATTGCTGTTCTTGTTTTTATCAGGTTTTTGGTCTCTGTTTGTTCTGGGCTTAGAAACATTGACCACTGAAACAGGAGATTTGGGATTTTGGTCCTTTGTCTTAGTAGTGGACCTAAAGGATGACTGACTTCTCTGCTTGTCCATGGGGTCATCTACCTCAATTTTATCATCCTCATCGAACTCTTCAGCACTGGAGATAGGGCTGAACTGATTGAAGGAAGATGATTGGTTGTTAACTGGCTGCCCCCCCTCCCTGGAAGCTTTCCATCCATTCTTGATGTAATGAGTACCTGGAGGTATTGGGGGCAAGAGCCTATTATGAAGGACATTGTCAGTATCAACAGAATGGGTTTGGGAATGGCAATGGAAATGTCGATCCTTCTCTGATATTGTTCCACCATGCTCACTAGTCTCTGTGTTTTGGATGTTTTTGACAATGACACTAACGCCAACGTCTTGTCCTGTTGAGGGGTTATGGCCCTGGTCTTCATTAGTAGTCACGCCACTGGGTTGCTTGAGCTGTCCGTCATGGTCATCGTGGTGGCCAGATTCAATTGCCGCTTTAGGATCCACCATATCAGGGATGTCAAAGGCCGCCAGCAGGTCATCAAAGTCTGGCGTCTTCATATCTCCCATGGTCCTGCTCCTGTTCTGAGTAGGAGATCACCTGGGGAACACAGATTAAATGAAAGAATAATAAGTAACATAAGCCATGTTCACTACTGACTGACTCACTACTGACATACTACAAAATGTCACATTTTGCAATGAAACTCTGCTTATTAAAATATGAGATGTCGTGTATGAAGCTGATGCTTTGGTTTTAGGGTTGTGAGGCCTTTTCTCTTGGTGATGGCAAATAACTAGGCAATTCATATTGAGAGCATAATTTGCTGAGGTTTAAAAGTGATAAATTGGTGTTATTTTGCAGGGCAATTCCATGTAATTATCTCCAAATTTGGAAGCAATCTTTTTCATACAGAATTTATCAAGAGTTTCACAATAAAGAGTAAGGTCTCTATAACATGACTGTGTTCATGACGTTGAAGCAAAAATCTGTATTTCTGGATAAAATTATAAACGTTGGATGATAAAAGTATAAATAATACTGTCTTAGCCAGTAAAGGAAATACAACAAACAGATAATAGTTCTTTAAAGGTAACAATAAAATAGATATGTCTGGGATTATAGGATGGAAGAAGGAGGGTGGATGTACAGACTGTAATAGAAACAGCTGCTCAAGACATTTCTCAAAACAGCCGTTAAATACATTTAATTTAAAGTTGACAAAATCACACACTGATTGCATGAAGCTATTTACAAGCCATTTTCTACTCTGTACTGTTGGATTCTGAAGAAAATAAATATTAAGCACTATGCAATAATAAATAGGCTACATGTTAGTAGTCTGATACTGATACTACTCATGTACTGTTATAAGTAGTATCAGTAGGCAAGAGTTACTAGATTCTAGTCAAGATAGATGTAAATGATCCCAATATCCTAGTGTTTTCTATTTTATGTGATTCAACATTTTCCTGCCGCCCGTAATAACGGATAAAAGATTATAATGTAATTAGATACACTAATGTATGCCTCTACACGCAATAACTAGGAAAAGAAGGGAATGTAATTATAGTAATGATGAATAATAATATGATAAAAAATATTTTATGTTGTGGTTTAAAAATGTTGCAAAAGTAAAAAATCATATAAACGTTATAGTACAGACAGTGGCATTACTTGAGTTCATGAAAGTGGTCTCTTTCATTAAATTGACTAGAATGAGGTGGTAAGCATAGGACAAGTTTGTTTCAGTCAAGCCTTTGTTTTTTGCAGTTTAATTTGCCAGCACATGGTGTGCCGGTGTCCACATGCAGTACAGCCTGTGAAATATCATTTTAACCATGACTTTGTCACTGCTTTCTGGTGCTTGATGTTTCATTAATGCATTAGCAGACTGAGCTCAGCTCCCCTATTACATCTTCCAATCAAACTGTGTAAGTCCAGCTGACCTACATACATACGTACATAAGTATGTACCCTATACATTGGGTAACTTCATTGAACTGTTTCAAATAGAAACACTGTGAAACCACATGCTAGTCCACACGGGGGGTAGATATGACATTTTGATGGCATTAAGAATATGTGGGTACTTAGGAAAACATTTTCCTCTTCAATCAATATATGCTCAGCATTGCTATAATTAAGCAAATTTAATAGGAAGAAAGACAATAGTATACCTGTGTGCTAATGAAAAGCATTTCACTTGTATGCTGGTGGAACAAGGCAAGGATCTGCTTCATGTCCTGAATACATCTGAGAGTTCCTCTGTTTGAATATACTGTATATTTTCTGATATATATAGATATATATCAGGAGATGGATGGATCTGGTCCAAGTAATTAATAAAATATAGAAGATGAGTATACTTGTAATATTTGTAATTTTTCTATCAGTGGAGGGGCACTCATCAGCTGATTGGGGGTGAATGAAACATGTAAACAATACTTTAGCTGAATGAAATATGAAGTGCATATGAACATAGGAAAAAAGATATTTGATAAAGCAATATTTAAAAAAAATCTAAAGATGGTCACTCTTTCAAGCAAACACATGTTTATTTATCAAAAACAACCAATGTTCATAGAACACGTTTTTCTTCTGCTTTTTGATCCAAATGCATGGAAAACTCATCTGCACACACACACACACACACACACACACACACACAGACCCATATCTTGTCTTGCCTCATCTTTGGTTTCAAAAAGCAACAATTCTTAATTCAATCCAGATGATGGGATGGCTGTAATCATGAGGTAGACATAAACAAAATGACAGAGAGGGAGAAATGTTATTGAGGGAGAGGCCAGGCGAGAAATGCGGTGAGGGGGAAAAAATGGCTGCTGAGCTGTGTGAAACTGCAGCAGAGAGAGCAGGGCCTGGTGGAAAGAACAGCTAGTCACAGCCAGAGCAGCCTGACGTGGAAAGTAAATGAAGGTTAAATACAGACAAATGTGAAAAATACGCAACACAGAACCCCTCTCAAAAATAGCAGTTTAATACACATGCATTATTATCACCTGGAATCAACACATTGTGTAAAAGACAGCTACAATCTCAGTAAAGTGAATGTAAAACAACAATGGTGGAAACATGCAAGTGAATCAGCCACTCCTCACCCTCTCTTGCCTCCGTACCTCTCCGGCCACTAGCCAAAGCTTCTTTCCTTCCTTCCTTCCATCTTGCAACAGACACAGTCACAACACTACTAACCCACAAAGAAGCCATCCACCCCACCCTGCTTGGGGGGGAGTCCTGTTTATTCCCAACCAGGCAAAGGCCCATAATACAGGGTCAGGTTACATCCAGGGATCTGGTGAGTGGTGGTGGTCCTGGTGAGGATCCTCCTTAGTCATTCTCTACACCACTAGCAGCACACAGACATACAAACAGACAGATCATGCTTCTCTCTGTGTGTGTGTGTGTGTGTGCGTGTGTGTGTGTGTGTGTGTTTGTGTGAGGCAGGCTCTAGGCTGCAGATTTACAGACTCCCATCCAGCCACATCCCCCTGCCCCCCTCACTATGAGCCGCGCTACGTAGCACACCGACATCAAGCCAGCGGCGAGCAGCGGCAGCAGGCTCTTTGCCTGTGCCGTGGGTAGCCAGTGGCTGAGCTGTGAAGGGCTGCCACGGAGTAGCCTGGGCTATCTATCCCTCGGTGAAGCACAGAGACGGTATTGTTCCTGTCAGCCCTCGGTCTGCCTCAAACCGGTTTCAGCTGGTCCGGTCACCCAACATAAAGCCCTGTGCTGCAGTACGGCCTCAGAAACACAGTCAGAAGCTGAGCTCCTACCTCCCAAGAAGCACTGCAACATTTTTCACCAAACTACATGTATATTGTCATATACATTAAGTGAAACAAGAACATGCAATATTTTATAGACAGGTGGTGACATCATTACAAGAGATTTACTACTCTGGTCGCTTGCAGTGCCATAAAATTAGGCCAAACAAAATCAACAATGCACAAAAAGATGTTTGGTTGAACACAGTTACCTGGACTGGATAATAAAGAAGAAGAGCATTAAAGACAATGAGAAAAATCATACAAACAGTGTAAACAAAAAATAGGTTTCGTGAGGTAAGATTTAAAACATTTAAGGTACAATGATGACTGATAACAGCAATTCATATTTAACTTAAAACACTGAAAAGAAGAAGCAAATTTAGGTAAACATGATGGTAGTAGAAGCTCAGTCCGGTGCCTTGGCCTGTTTCTCAACCAGATCCCCCAGTGCTTCCACCAACAGACACACTGCTAGTCTCTTTGAAAACTACTAACTTTCATGGAGCCCCCAGCACCATTGCACCCAGCATTGTGATATAAAGAAATGGTAAAAAAACAGACAATCTGACATGGGCAAACACAGGCCATCCATGCACCTCCCTTCCCAGATTTGCATCAAACACATGCCGCCCCTGCCCACATATGCCCTCACAGAAACACACATAAACATAAACATGCACGTTCATGCATATATAGAGGGAAATGTGTCATACCCTTGTCAGATTTCTTTCCACTCTGAGAGATAGTCAGGAAAAATCAGTCTTCCTGTGGAGGCCTCAGCACCTTCCCTTACTCAGCCCTAGTCATTCCAGCCCCCACCCTCCTCCTCCTCCTCCTCCTCCCCTCCCCCTCTTACCACTCTCCTTCACTGGGTCAGTCCTAGATTTTTGTCCCAGTCCAGGCCTCGTTTTCTCCTGAAGCCCCCGCCGCCGCTGCCGCCGCCACCGCCACCGCTACCGCCACCACCTCTACGTCCGTGCATGAAGGGACGGACGGAGAAAGGGGGCAGTGTTCAGCAGGCGAATCCGGCCTTTTGTCTCTGTCTGTGCAGGGGGGTGAGGGGACTCTTCACTCTGGCTCTGGAGCAGCAGCAGCAGCTGGTGCAGAGAAAGGAGAGAGAGAGGGAGATGGAGACAGAGGGAGGTGGGGGAGATGGAGAGGAAGAAAAGGAAATGAGCAGGAGAGGAGTATAATAAAGGCTTAAATATGTCCCTATGTTCATATTTTAGGCCTGTGCCATAGCAATGCCATATGTGATTGAGGTGAAAATGTTGGTGTGGGATAGGGCTAAAACACTAGTCTCAATCCTGCACGTTTTTCTTCAGGGATCAATAACATTATATATTAATAACATAGTGTATAAATAGCAGAGGCCTATTTTTTGGCCCACTTGCATGCTGTGTATGCCAAGATCAACGTTTTTTGTTAAATACCCATATACATGCATGTAATGCACAAATCAATGAATGAAAATATGACTACTCATACCCATGCTACTTCACAAATGCACATTAATAACAAAGCAATCAAAAAGTAAAAAGATGACATCACATTAGAGCATGTGTGACAGATAAACTGGTAAACCAAACACACCTACCTGGGAGACTGCAGAGAGAGAGAGAGAGAGAGAGAGAGAGAGAGAGAGAGACAGACACACAGAGACCTTCAACTGAATAAGGCAGTCTTTCTTTGGCCTGCTACCAATCCTTGATGCATCTGGCAGACCTGTCATAGGCAGCCAGACGAGCGCTGCAACATAGACTAATTAGCCATTCATCACAATGGGCCATGCCAGATTTATTCATCAGACAACACAAGTGCATTTTATACACTGCAAGGCAGTTGGATTTGTGCATGTCTATGATTAAAGGCCCTCATGGTGGTGCCTCCCGCCTCTACAGTGTGACAGATTCAGTGCAGGGGAGGAGGCTGAGGTTGCCGTGCTCCCCACCCCGAACAGAGACACAGTCACATGACGTCACGTTGTCTCCTCTCGTGTCGGCTACAAGCAGCAAAGAGGAGCTGCTGTAAGTTTACCATGTTGTTTTTCTCATTCTCCCCAAATTTCCTCCATGAGATAAGCCTGTTTGGTTGTATCACTCGGAAACTTAACTTTAACACAAGGAAGCAGATAGTCCTCTTTTGTCATACACCGCATAGTATTTTTCCAGATATTTATATCCTGTTATTAGAGAATATCATGTTGATTAGCATCAATAGTATTATTTGTCCAGATCTAAAATGTTTTCCCGGTTTTCTTTAGGCTCAATTTGAACCAGTGGTTCCCAACTGTTTTAATTTGTGACCTTTAAAATGAAACGATGCAACCACTTGTCACAAGTTATGGCCTTTGTGTGGATGTGCATTTCAACCAAAGAGTGATTCTTAGTGTTACATTTGAAGGATTTTAGAGGTAAACCTATCTAATATTTTACAAGAAAAAGGCAAAACATCAGAAAAAAGTCAGACAAAATAGACACTTTCACTAAACAGAATTGAATTTATTTTAAATTTCTCATCCCTTTCATCATCTTGTGACCCAACATATGTAGTACAAACTCATGCTGTGCAGCCAAACATTGTTCAAACCCACAAAACCTTATTCTAGTGGATATCCCAAAGTTTCCAAAAAATACCAAGATGTTGGGTTGAATTTTGGGGAAATGTGTATAAAATGATAATACAATATTTGCAATTAAACAATCCATTTGCAAACAATAGACGTAGTCATTTAGATGCTCCCTCTGTCTCTTGGGTAACAATATGTAAGTAAAGCAATATGTTTCTTTAAATTTCAGCGCTGCCTTCGAGGTCTCTGATTGGACATCTGCCAGGTGATTCAGTCAAACTGTGACGAACAGCAAAGACCGCATAATGGCAATCTGTTGTTTTTAATTGACACTCTCCCGCTGAGAGGCCTTCCTTAAATGGCTTTTAATTTTCATAAAGCCAATATTATTACAGCCATGACACCGCCATCAGAACAGTTAATGCATCATATGACATTTGAGAAGAATGAAAATAGTATGAATAGAAAATGGAAAGTGCGTCACTTTTACAGCTTATAAGCATGATTTCACTTATTCACTTTGGTGT
This sequence comes from Nannoperca australis, assembly GCA_036023655.1. Taxonomy (NCBI): domain Eukaryota; kingdom Metazoa; phylum Chordata; class Actinopteri; order Centrarchiformes; family Percichthyidae; genus Nannoperca; species Nannoperca australis. Next base: position 2,336 of record JAVQJD010029667.1, on the reverse strand, counting down.
AAATTAAATATATGAACATTAGCCTGAAGAAACGTGTAATATTACAATAACTGTATTATGTATTAATATTGTTTTATAAAGATGATAATAAAGCATAAAATGTAAAGATAATCCATAAACGTCGGTAAAATCAGCAGTTCCATGTTTTCAAGTACTCTTGTAATGATATAGATACGTGTATATGTTATACATGTACATATGTATAATATAAAACTAAAGTTATTGATTCAGCTTTCATCACAACACATCATCATTTATTTTTTTAAACATGGACTGAGTTCTCCCTAAATTTACTCCACAGTGCCACCTGCTGTTTTCTGCAGCCAACAAAAAAAGTCCAGCGTTAATCAGTATTTTACAGTTTGAGTTATTGTACCGTTTTCATTATCCACTTTTACTTTGAATGATTCTCTTAGTTTTACACAGCAGAGGATACCAATGTATGGGGAACAGTTAGTAATCTATAAAATCTATAATTACCTGCTTAGACGTGCAAAATGCTGAATGACGTGGGCAATCGCTTCAACTTTGTAACTAATTCAGTTTGGTTTAATTGTGTGGCCTAAAATTATTTCAGAGCTCAAGGGCTGGCAATCAGACATGAGTGGCTGTTAGTGAACTTGTGAATGAGTGGGCGAACGACATAAAACTCCTTAGCCTCTCAGTGTGTGGTAACCCTCAAGTTTTTGTTAAGTAAACGGTGCAAGATGGAAAAAGTCAGTTTCAATAATTTTCTATAATACAATAATGGGGAATATTTTAAAAGTATGTGCACAAATTATTTCAGTGCATTTAATGTTTCTGGAATTTAGTGATTTCCCAAGATATTTTCTCAGTACTTGATCATACGCAGGATCTTGTATATTTCAGATGGCACCGCTCCGTGTGTTCTACCTGATACTGCCTTTTGTCCACAGGTGACTCATCCGGTGTTGTTAAGGGCATCCTTGGACAAGGATATGATGCGTTACGAGCCAGAGATACTCTCAAATATGTGTGTGTGTGTGTGTGTGTGTGTGCGACCTGAGGAAACCTTCAACCTTTTCAGTACAAAATGTTACTTACCTGCATGGACTCCTTATCTCTCCTCATCTATTCTCTTCCTCCAGCAATCTGTCTGTCAATACTGTCATGAAAGGGATCAGTCAAGTATGAGAATTTCACACAGACGACATGCGTGGGCGCCTCGCTGTGTTTGAGGGCTGCTTAATTCACATTGTTGACCTTTCCAGAGGGATAAATACACTGTAATAAACTGTAGCGATAAATGATGCGGACTACGCATAACAGGCGGGCATATGCTGCTTTGTCAGATTCTTGTAAGTCGAGCGCACGGCAGGTGTTGTCTGCAGCAAAAATATTCATCATCGTGCTTCACGGCATCTTGTTTGACCTGTGTTACCTTTGCAATCACGGTTGATTTTTTATTTTTTATTTTATTTTAGTGAGTGTGTACATGTTATTCTAAGCCGCACAGCAGACACAAAGTGCTTCACAATAAAAGATCAACTGTTCAGACACAAGATCAGGTCCAGTTAGAAAAACCTTTGGGTGGCTTCAAGTGTTCAAGGGGTCTCAGGAATAATCTGCGTCCCTCACCCTTTGAATGAAACCCTCATTGGTTAAATCTAGACTATAGCCAGTGGAAAAAAGTAACATTTAATACTACACTTAAGTGCTTTATCTGTTGAGTTGCATTGTGGGTAATGGAGGCACCTGGTTTTAACGAGGAAGAAGAAAGCATAGAATAAAAAACAATCAATATTTCTTTTTTTTAAACAGTCCCTTGTGAGTCTGACAATGTTACAGGAGTGCTAAGTCAATGGCGTACTCTTTCAAGCACAATATTTAGTAGTACATTTTGTGCTACTTTATACTTCAGAATGAATTATTCTCCACTAGATTTATCTGATGGCTGTATTGATTTGCTAGTTTTTAGTTATTTAACATTGAAAACATGATCAATTTCCACAACATGATGTATGTACAGGATGTAAAGTAGTGAAAGATCAGCACCACAACAAGCTCCAACGTTAAAATGCTTCTTGCATGCTAGTTCAGTAATAATAATTAAATGATAGCAGGCTACCTGGAATCATTCTGCCTGACTTTTACTCTTGACAGCCGACTTTGAGAAGATTCTGTCGTGGAAATTGTCCTTATTTCGTTTTGGAGAAGTGAGCAAATAAATGATTATTCAACAAGTCGTTGTCTTTTGAATATTTTAATAAAGCAAATAATAAAGCAACTAACTAAAGCACAATAAAGCAAGTAATAATAAAAGAAAGAAAGAAAAGTAAAGAGAAGTAAAGTGAAAACACCAAGTGGAGGTCCAC
>JAVQJD010029664.1:0-37216 GCA_036023655.1 Nannoperca australis | reverse complement strand
TACTGGAGAATAAAGGTCAAGATATCGTGGCCTCTGTTGCTTCGATTTTGTCTTTCGCGAGTCCCTCAACTTTATGGAAGTGTAATACAAAATCTTTGGAGTACCCCTTTAAGTGGAGTGTTGTTATGAGTTTAATGCAAAAACAAAATGTGTGAGTGCTCACCCCAGAGGTTTGTGAATTCACTGCTGATTTGTCTGGCAAATACCTTGACACCCAAGTAGTGGAGCTTTCAGCGTCTCATATCCTTCATTTTCACATCTCATCACTCCAATGCATCCAACCTTGGTGCTACCTTCAGTAATAATAACAATGAAAGCAAAAGGTTTTTCCCTAAATTGTAGCCAGAACATTTGATTTGTTGCTTTGATCTTTCAGTGTACCTTGAGTATGAGGAGTAGTAAATCCAATAAAACCCTCATGTGAAGGAGGGCTGTTGACGAAGAAGATCTCTGGTAGATCAAAACTCTGTGGATGTTATTCAGACTGCATGGATGAAGATCTTGCAGATTCATGTGACTTCACCACTTCACTAATAAGACTTCACCATAAATGTACACCTCATGCCTGCACTGAGTGCTTCATCCGGCCTAAGGCTGCTCCAGTGTCCTGGCTCAAGGTGGACGGCCAGCTGGGAGTGTGACCTGGGGGCTCCGGCATAATCAGGGTTCCTGTGGGCCTCCAGCTGCAGCCCGGGCTCCTGATCCGTGATTAAAGGTCATCCTGCTCCTTCTAAGGGCCTGTAAGACCCTGGGATCCTGGCTCACTCCCAGTGACTCCCCTTCACCCCTCCGATGTGTGTCCAACAGGCTTATGCTGGCTCATGAGGGACGGAGAGGACCTGCAGAGAGGAGACCCAGAAAGAGGAAAATCCTCCACATCCACAACACAGACTCACATTGACACACATACACACAAACAGAAACCACAAGCAAGGATATACACACACAAACACTGGATGCATAATCTATCCCTGTGGTACCACGCCTGGTATCCAGCCTAAGCACCCCCCTGGTGGAGTGTGGCAGAGCCATGCTAAATGGATTCTGCAGAGGAAGAGATTTAAAGCTTTCATGGCTCTCAGTGTTTTCCAGGCGGCCGCATCCCAGGGCTTTGATGGATTGTTCTTAGGTTCATTTCTGGAAATTCTGAGAGATTTTGCAGTGGTGCCAGGGTTTAGTGGGATTTGTATGAACAAGGGATTCAGTTTTGTTTTAAAAGTGAATATCCTGTATGTAATTTTTAAGGGGTCCAGCCACACTTGGAGTTTTGACCCTCAAACACTGCTTTTCTTTCTCTGTGCACCTTGCGGGAGAAGTACGGAGAAGTACCCCACTCTACTGCACTTCATTTTCTATCAAAATGATGCCAAATGGATGCAAAGAAACTACCTGTTAAACATTTAAATGAATTGTTTAACCCTGACTAAAAAGTGTATCTGCTATTTGAGTCTCCTGCAAGCCACCCTTCAAAACAAAGAGAAACATATTGTTTTCAGGTTAATGATATATAAAGAGACGATACACAGAAAGTATAATACTGTGAATTCAGGACTACGTCTGGATTCCGTTGCTGTGCAAAAGCCTGGAAAACAAAAGGACTTTGGCTGAATCTTGTAATATGATTGTACTCTGCTTGTTAAAGTACAAATGATTTAATTCACGGACTTAATCCCTGGCGGCCCATGGGCTCAGGAGGAAGTGGTTCAGGAACAGTCTAATCCAGCCATCTCCGGATATGCGACACTCTCACCATGCCGCTCCACTGGGCCTTTGTATCATCAGGTATTAACACCACAAGTGCCGCCTGAGACTGAGATGGGCACATGACTAGAAGAACTACTGACCGGCATGGCTGAAATCTTTGGGAAGGGGGAGTTGACGGTGAGTTTCATCCATCAACGCATAACTTTGCACAACTTCTATTTTCCATGAATGCAAATTAGAATATATTAGACCTAATCAAAGCTATACTATTTACTTCTTATTTCACTACAGATTTTTTTTATTTTGCCTTTACAAGACACCAATTCAGCCTTTTTATATATTGCTCCAGCTGGCAAGTGTGCTAAAAAGCTTGACCTGCTGCAGCCATGGTCTATAAATTAATTCTGCTAAGTGGCAGCACACAAGCCCCCGAATTATTTATACTTTTACTATTGGTCAGGGTGTCACTTAGATAAACACAACGGAGGTTCATCTCATCTGATCCACAAAAAGCCAGAGTGTGCCGCTACCAATGGCTCCGCTGAACTTTGACCCTGATGGGTCACAGAGAGCATTTGTCCCTCAGTAATTGGACAGAAGGGCCCTTTCGCTCTTCATTTAACCTTTTGGGTCCAAATCTTTCTTTCCCGACTACCATAGAGCCCCTGGTCCTGACCCAGTGTTTTCAGGCCTATCTTTCCACCCCCATCACAGGCCTTTGAAAGCCGGAGAAAAGCTGGAGTGTGCTTGCCCTGTCAGAGACAATGGCAGAGTTAGTGACCCCTGACCCTGCAGGCTGAGGCCTTTCTTTCTGGATCAGGCACTGCCTTTCGCTACGGTAGGTTATTGCTCCACAGCTTGGCAACAGAAAGAGGGTAAACACTTGTTAAGATTCTTCTTCTCTAGGCTCACCCCCAACTTCTTTTCTCTCTCGGTCGCTCAGCTTATATTTTTTTCTCTTTTGGTGGGTTTGTGGGTGTCTTTAAGGATGGACAGGAGTAAAGGCAGATCCCTTGTTTGAAATTCAGGCAGCAGCTTCATAATCCATCATTCTGACAGCTCTTTGTCACAGGTCCAAAGAAGATAGAAGTCACAGTTGCTCTGAGCATGGAGGAAAATACACTAGCCAAAGTAATGTAAATTGTTTAGACATGCATCTGCTTGTATTTAGAAGCATTTGGATATTTCTTGAAAAAAAAGACTTTTTGGACAAAATCTGTTGTAAAAGTATGCGTGTGGTATTTTTTAAATGTATTCTATTTTGGCATACATATGAAAATGTGTACAGAAAAAGTGTAAGTGTTCACGTCTGTAAAAAATTGAATGGTGTGCAGACTCAGGAAACTTGTCTTTAATTATTAGTCAGTATTAACTTCTGTAATTTCACATGATATTGAAAAGTGAATAGCTACACTTGCACTTAAAAAAACGTTCTGCAGAGATTATCTTGGATGTATTTGGAAGCTTCTTTTGACTAAACCAAGCTTGTTATCTGCATGAGGCATATCCTGGTTATAATTCTTCTTGCTCCCAGTTTTTCAGACCTGTTGGGGCGTCTGCTGTGTGATTTTTGTGACTCTAAATCCAACTAAATTGGGATTTCACTCTAAGTACTTCCTTTCCTTAATCTGCTGAGTGCTCCCCTGAATCATCGAGTTTCACTGCAGTGTTACCAGGGAGACCCTGTTGCCCTCCCTAACACTGCAGTGGTCTCTGACGAGAGACGGTGGACCTGATGTGGCCAGATGCCGAGCATGCGGCCGCGGCGAGAGGAGCATCCTGTGAGGTGGCCACAACCATATGGGCTCAAAAGGAGGACTCCTCTGGAGCTGCTGGCCTTCTCCTGTGGGACAGAAGCCCATTGTCCCAGCCCTGCCCTCCGTGCCACTTAATGGAGCAGAACAGCACTGTACAGGATTGTAAACTGCTCTCTGCTCCTTTTGCCCTGTCGGGCCCTCAATAGCAGGGCCCTCTCCCTCTTTCCCTCTCACTCAGTGGGTGTTTTAGTGCCCTCTTCTTTCATCCCTTTCTTCAGCTGCCTCCTCCCTTTGGTACTTTTGCTGGGCTGCTCAATGTTCGCTTGAGTGATGGTCTAATTGTCAAGGAACAATTAAGCCATCTGATTTCTCCCCTCTCCTCTTGTCGTGTTCGCTTTGTTTTAGAATGGGGCCGCCTGAGTACAGGAAAGGGCTGGAGGTCACTTCAATATCTGTCTAGGCTTTAATGTAAAGCCCCCACCATGTAGTCCTCAATTACACACATTTTCCCAGATAGAGGTCCATCTAAAACATGACACATAACCCCTTAATTTGTTCTTGCTTTTAACAATTTGCTTATGAATCTGCTACACTTGTGATGAGCTTACTACTCTTGTTTATATTTATTCTGACTTATCAACAAACTTTCGGAGAATCAGACCTCCCAAACAAGAGGAAAAGTGATTTATTGGCCCTTGTCTAATAATCAATCCACTTGAGGTCTCCCCCTTGTAGGCCCAATAAATCTGTCTCTCTTTCTGTAGACATCAAGAAATATGTTCCCTTTTAATAGACAGGTGAACCAAACAGCTGGGAGACAGCTTTACCCAAGATGGGATGTCTGCACACTTTTACCCCCGTCGCTCCTATTGTTGATGTCACATCTGTGACCCTGTCTGCTCCCTACTACCGTTTTGTCTTTCATCCTTTTCTCTACTCATACCTTCCGCTCCATTTCATACTGTCTAGGATCCTCCATACACGTGGAGGCAAGGCTCTGCGCCACAGTGCTGCAATAAGACGACCAGGCCCTCATGTCTAATCCTGTTTTAATTTGACCCTCCTCCACAAACGTGCAGTTATTTCCCACACTGAAAAACAAATAATTTAAACTAAATTCTCAGACAAATGGTTTGAGACTGCATGTGTGCTGCCTGGGTGACTTTTTCTTACCATGTTTTGATTATCACAACCTTAGGCACATGTGGATTCTCTCAGGGGATTTGTTGTCTTGGGAGGAATCACAGTATTAAAGCCTAGACTGAAGTAGCACCAGAAACACTTTCTGCCAACAATCGAATGCTATGGATGACAATTTTACTTATTGTTTTATGTGCTGAAATTATATTTATATTTTAGTTCTGTGAATGTGGTATTCAGTTACATTTGGCCCCTTGTAGAAGAACAGGATTTTTAAAAATACATATTAGGGACCTTGACGTTTAAATCAGGATGGGGACTCTACAAGGCTTAGGTACATACATGTGCCAGTTTTACATTTTGTCTTGTTATGTGGTTTCTCATTTCATAATTAGATTTTTTAAATAGTCAGTACATAGATAAGTCTCCATTGATTACAACAGACTTGAAACAGCATCCTAAAATACGCAGATATTAACTTCACTGGTGTATTATGGGAGTACATTTCCCTGTATACAATCTATGCCTATACAATCATTACCAACAATAACATAATGCAATAAAACATTTAGATAAATACACACCATACAGTTTTGTAGAAAATGATGTTTGTTATCAAGGCAGCTAAAATGAACTGTGAATCTCTCTCTAGTTACACATGCACACACATTTGTTCAGCTACTGTGCAGCCCCCAAATAGCACTCTTGGGGGCGATACCTCGTTCAGGGGCACTTGGCAGAGATAATGAGAGTAGACATAATATTCCTTTTCATATTCCTGTTTTGTCCCTTTCCTATTCCTTTGTTTAAGATTCATCACTTACCACTCAGGAATGCTGCCTTTCACTTTAAAGGAACATATCCACATGTTTTGTTATATTTAAGATTAAGTCATTCCAGCATAACAGTGATTTTATGTTTTGTATTTTGCTCCTATATGCAGCATTTCAGACCTTAAAAGTAAGTCAAACAAAAAAATGTGCTTGATAGATGAGAATACCCATTTTTTTTATTGTGCGACAGAATATTTTTCACATCCCAGCTAGTGGTTAATGATCTGCCTGTGAGGGCTCGCTGTGTGACAGCAGTGCAGGGCACTGTGGTGCTAATGAGAGAAGAGGACGGCCAGGCCTCCCCTACCACACATACAGCCTTTTGTCTCTCCCTCTGCCCCCCATCATTAGCTTAATGTGGTTCTCTCCCTTGACTAAAAAGGCCACTGCCAGTTTGGCAATGGGTTCACAGATGCAAATCCCTGCCCAGTGCTAATGGAGGTAAATGAAAATTAATTGATTCTCATTCAAAGGCCTTTTCAGTTGCCTGTTCTCGCTCCGTGTTTTCTTAATATGCAGACCATGCCTCTTCAACAATTCAAACATATTGCAATGTTCTTTCCATTACTATGCAGAGTGGACGACACAAACGCGAGCAAGGGAGCACATCGTCCTGACACCTTGGTATGTATGAGATGTGTACCTTTGCTCTTTGACCCGGACCATAGCCTGGGGTGTGGTCTATTTGTTAAACAGTTAAAAGGCGTTCCAACTTAAGTTTTTCACTTACCTGTACTTGATTTTCCCAGCCAAAATAAATAATGTACTGTATGCAATTCTACCAATTTCAGAGCAATTTCATCAAGTTGACATTGAACAGAATCAAACTTGCACGTTAACAGGGTCATGTTTGTAATCCATCTTAAAAAATTTGAGTAAGCCATGGCTTTGAAATCGTATTTTCTCCAAAAGAGAATGTGACAGGCGGTTCTTACTGATGTATCCACCAAAGACAACTTTTTCTGACATTTGGCATATCTGCAAATGCTAATTTCAGACACTTTCATCATGCGGTATCTACCAACGCCATGTGACTGACAGCAGAGTTAAGCAATAAAGACAGATTCAATTCTCACACTCTTGAACAGGTTGAACTGGGCTTCACATCAGATCTTCACATCTTTTGTGGTCACAGGTTGACCTGGGAGACGTGAAATACCTGCTAATATATAACTGAGGTGTTAAAATATGTTGATATTAAAGGAATATCACACCAATTTTACACATAAAGTTCAGTTTACTCATGACAAGGTGTACTGTTCAGCCTGTGAAAACAGTAGTTTAATGTCTTCTGAGGGAGCTCTCTAAAGTTTGGAAAAATAACGCTGATAGTGTCATCACAGTTTCCTCAGCTTGGATTTAATATATTAGACTGTGCTGCTCTGATTTTGACAATCTGTCAACCAATTACCCCTTTATACCATCTCCAACTTCTAGTTGTGCTACTTGTTGCTGCCCCTGTGGTTTGATAAAATAAATGAGTGGATATTTATTTACTATGTATCTAATAATGAATGTTTGAAATCCTTACCAAAACAAACATAAAAATCAACGTAGAAATCCCCACAGGCTAAAAATGTCATCTTTGTTTCATAGATTTCAACATCTTGAGATTTGATAGCAAGCAGGTAATCAGCCCCATCAACACCTCTTGATACAGCTAGGATAATGACGTATGATGGATGGTGATGTCACATGTTGCAGATAAGCAGGCTCAGCTCCCCTGGGTCCCTTCTGGTCTGCCGCTCCCAGCCCAGTCTGTTTGTTTACCAATCAATCGATCACCCTCTGTTGTCCTTTTGTGATTAACCAAGCCTCCTCTGCTCCTTTTCCTTCTCCCCCTCGCTCACAGGAAAAAAAATTGAGGACTAGTGAAACATTAACCAGACAGAGGAGAAGTGACAGTGATGAAATGAGCCTGGAGGGATGATGCCGTTGTTATCTACCAATAGGACGATTGTTCCTGAGCCTGTAAATTGCTACCCGGGGTCAGCTGAGGGGTCACGGTGGACTTTCAGCCAGGTTTTATCTTCTGGATGAGACAAGGGCTCATTATGCTGATCTACAAGACCATATTAGACAAAAATACGACTTTCGAACTAAAAAGACAAAAGTAAATGCTTGGGGTTGTATGCCTTTTCAGAACAAACAGGATGTTAATTGCAGCAGTTACGCAGTCTAAGGAAGTCTTTAGGAAAACCTGAGCTGACAAGATATATATATATCCTGACAGAATATAAAGCTGCTATAACTGTGTGAAAGTTTCTATGCTGTGTATCTCGTTGAATTTATGGAAAGCTGTGAAAATTGCACACATGGTGTTTATCTCACACAGTGAAAAACATCACGACCTCCCAGGAAGTGCTATTCATATAAAACTGAATCACATTCACTGGCTTTGGCCAATGACAGATAGCTTTACATCATTCCACAGACCATAGCGTGAGACCACAGCGCCCATCAATTTAACAAGCAAAAATGTACAAAAATACCCCCCCCAAACACCACCACCAACACACACACACACACACTCCCTGGTTCTACTCTAAAGTTCACACATACAAAATCACACAAAAACCAACACGTTTCAGAATCTCAAACCAATCAAACCCAATAAAACTAACAAAGCTGGGCAAGTTTTTTGAGTAGGGTATGAAAGAAAACGAGAGATGGCCCTACAATGAAAGCCAGTGAAAGGAGGGCCATTTGCTAAGCTATCATTCATGAGGTATGGGTCCCATGCCTGTACAAGCTTGCTCCCAGCTCTACACACTTGTTGCCATTGTGACACACTGGCAGAGAGAAGCCTCTGTAGTCCCGGGGATCAATTCAAACCCTGACAACACCACACTAAACCAGGGTGCCATTTGTTCAGAGGAACCCCCCGAAACCCCTCTCCCCATCTGTCAGGGGGCCTCCGAGGCACTTTGTGTCCATGTGTATGTGTGAATGTGAGTGGGTGGGAAAGGGGGAGTTAGAGAGGAGGTTAATCAAGATTTGGATGTGGACGAGAGTGGGAGGAAGGCCTGCACGGTGAAGGAGTGTGTGTATGTGTGCGTGAGAGAGTGAATGTGTAGTAGTGGAGCGCGGTCATTATGCTGATTTTCCTTTTTCTTTCAAAACGTTAGAAGAATACTTTCTTTTACGTTCCGTTTTCCTTCAGCCAGTCTTATGCCACCTATGCTGCCAACTTTTATGCTACGGCAAGGGTGGTCAGAGGGACAGAAATCTGGGAATCAGGTCAATTATGGATGGTGGCTTGCTGATAAGAGTGAAAGAAAGCGAGCAAGAGAAAGGGGGAGTAACAGGGCGAGGGAGCGAGACTGCTGTTTTTTTTTTTTATCATTTGGTTGAATACTGCTGGGTCACTGCAGCAAGCCTGGCCTGACCTGGCCCCCTGTTTTGTCAAATCTGTTGTGACGCTCCTAACTAGATCTGTTCTTACACAGACCTCCCCCTTGAGTGCCACATAAACTTGAATTTTTTTTTTTGGTTGTTTTTGTTGCATGGTGGTGCTCCCTCCGGCAGCTTCACACGCATCCGTGCACACCTGCAAATTCTTAAACCACAGCTTTGTTTCTATTTGTGTCCATGCTATTGATGATGCAGAAAAGACGCAACAAAGCAGTACAACTATTTGTTCTGTGCTTAATTAAGAAACCGTAAGAGTCCTTTTCAAACGCTTTCGTGCAGCAAGCCGCCTCAAAGCACAACTCATGTTCAGTTCACACATCCGTGGCCCTAAGAACCAACTGGGTACTGTTTCCCGCTGACCGCAGTGTTCGACTGGGGTTCATGTTGGTTCTAGCTCACAATGGGACAAGTGTTGACCTCTGGCCTTGGCACTGACCCCTTCTCTTCCAAGGGTTAGGTGCTGAGACAGATGTGGGTAAACTTCCCCATGTGAACAAGAGAATGGGGCCCACTTGTTAAAGAACTCTGTTTTCTCCCTCGTCTTGAAGTAAGTAAACCTCAAAGTGGAAGGTGGGTCTAATTGGGAAAGGTCTGGATATGGGGTTCAAATAGCAGTGGACCAGCTGAAGAGCACAATGGATATCAGTGAGGAAATGAGAGACTCATGAAAAGCTTTGGGCAAATCAACGCTCCTAATTGGCAGTATGAAGGTGTAATGAGCATGAAAAGAGACTTTTAATAGTAATTTATGAAATCATATAGTCTACACATTTTTTTTATTTTAAATCAACATTACAAATAACTTTGTATTTCTTTCCCAGAAATCAAAGAATTCCCAAAAAATCCAAAGACACCTAGATTTCTTATATCTGATCACCTAAAATGTATTTTAAATTATGAATCTGAGCAACTCACTGTTTTCCCTGCTTTCCTGACGCCAGTAGGTGGCACTCCAGGTCTGAAGGCTTTAACGTGACATGAGATTCAACACAGCTGCAGGCTGAATGAGCCCACAAAAATGACCACTGAGATCAAAAAATGAGTCCTATCCACTAGTGTATGCAAATAATAGAATAAAGAATTTATGTTTAATGGTGCCTCCAGCTTGTGAAGTGCAAAATTTTGTTTCTTTCTTGTGTGAAAATGGCTGCTGAGTCATTTGCATACTTGCATTATAGAAAAAGAAAGAAAAATGCATTATTCTCTGTATATTTAATTTAATTTATTACAGTTCATTTGTATTTAGACTGTAGACTGAGACTGAGACAACAACATGTTAATCTGTCCTCACACTAAGGTCAATTATGTCTTACGCTAGAATACATCAGGGATTATAGATACATATTACTACATACTTAGACTATTAATAGCCTATCTATCACTGTTCAAGTGATAGAAACTCACCGGCACTGATCATTCTTCACTATGACTAAGCATTAAGTTTTGATGTAGACTTTAATACTAACAATTATATGCTTTGAAATGCAATACTTTTACTTTACACATGATGTCTATGTTTGGGTAACTAACTTCAGTACCATTACCACTATTGTTCGCTGCTTAATTCCCCTAAAATGTTGAGGATTTAGTTTCATATTTGTGCTTTCTCCAATCCCTAGTCAGTACAAGTTAATGTATAACTGGAAAAAAAAACTTTATAAACTGATGAGCACGGTTATTACATCATTCCTCTCCGCTTATTTAAACTTTAGTGCAGTGCTATTGTTATTTAATCTTGATTGTCTATATCTTCATCAAGGATGCTCAAAAACCAAGAGACAGCAGTTTATACACAGAACATGTGCATAAATTTGCTTGCAAGTCTGAATATCTCACTTTGGTTGCCTAGGTTATCAAAAGTAATGTTTACATGCCAGTGAAATACCAAGCCTTGACCCTGTCTAGTAGTAGTGCTGGTGAAACTAATAATTAAAAGCATCATAAGAATGGAATACCAGTAGAGGCAATAGCTGAGAAACGTAATAACAGGTCATTTAAATCACCCCAAATGGGACAGCCTGGTTGGACTCAGGGGAGACCTTTTCTTCAGCCTTTCAAACAACCCAAAAATGTGAGCGGAGACTGCCCAGACCAGCATCTCTCCCAGTGTGTCAGTGGGAGTACGAGAGCCGTGAGTGTCCGGAGTGTGAACCTTTCATTTTTCTGTGGCCGAAGAGTCATAAATGTCTTGTTCCTATTGTGTGGGAACTCATCTTGGTCATTGTCCCTGTGGCTCTGCCCACCAGTAGCCAATAAGTGGAACATGGTCTCCTATCGAGCAGTAGTCTAGCATTCCTGGAATATCCAGTCGGCTGTCTGGCGTAAGGTTGGAAGAGACACCTTCAAGCCGAGAAACCTTATTTTGGTCCCTTTTCCTGGTGAGGAGGACATGGTTGTCTCCAGACTGGAATGCCATTGTATTCAGCATGTTTTTCAGTGCAGAACCAAAACATACTCTTTTTGGCCTGATGCATAGACTGAACCAATGAAACAACCAAAATCTGAAGTAAACTACTACAGCATAACAACTATTGATATGATCACAATCGCCTACCACCAAAAGCTCTTATTCGTTTAGCGGTGCTAGTAAGTGTATTTTTATCTTTGGACACAGCCAGGTTAGCTGTTGTCCCCTTCTCCAAGTCTGTATGCTAAATTGGGCTAAGCTTATCATCTCCTCGCTCTAGCTTCACATTTAGCGTTAGCATACAGACAAACTTTATGTTTAGCAATGTTCAGTTATTTTCTTAAGAACTGTATGAAAGTTAAATCCCTTGCTAAGTCAGTGGTTCCAAACCTGAGAGTAGGGGCTCTACAAAGGGGTTGCAAGATAAATCTGATGGGTCATGAGATTATTAACAGAAGAGAATAATTTCTGCAACAACAGACTATGTTTTTTTATGCCTTTAGCCCTTTAGGCCATTAAAAAATATTTGAATTAAACACATTGTAAAGGGAGAGCCACTCTTTGTTTGATCTGCTCAAAACTCATAGACATACATCTGTGACATACATAGACCTTGTTAAGGGCTGAAAAGGTTGGAAACCAGTGGTCTAAGTCCATATAATACCAGTTCAATACCAATGAAGCAGCTCCAGAGAGACCTTGAGCATCACAAAAAGGCTCTCGACTGATTTCTACCTAACATGTGAATTCTGTTTTCAGGGTGGATTTCCTATTGAAGACTGCCCCTCACAGTCTAATATCTTCCATCGCTGGGGTTCCTTCCTGCCTCTGCTGCTTCAGCTCCAAATTAAATGATTAGAAAGGAGAGAGGGTGCAGCATCCCTGTGGATCCAGATCAGTGACAGTTACATTTGGCATCGAAAAGAAAATTTGTCTCTGAACAAACAAAATGTGAACTTGATATTTTTTACATTCTCATTTTTTTTTGATTTTTTCTTTTCATGTCACTCTTTTTTCAGTGACTTCTTTTTTATGCTCTCGTGTTTTTTTTATGATGCCAGTTTTACAGTGTCAGTTTTTTGAGTGCTAACCTTTGCTAATACATGGCAGAGACAAACAAACAAACAAATTTTCTTTTCGAATATAACGGTCACTGATCTGGCTCCATACACCAGGGGCGGGGTCGGCCATGAATTACAGTGAATGAATAAAGTGAGGTTATGGAGGGCAGGAGACACTTGGCCCTGCAGCCCAGTGAAGGCATCTGTCTAATCAACACTCCAGTGGGAGTCCTTGCTTCATTATGAACTCAACAGTAATTCCCAAGAAAGGTAACCATGGGTTTTCTTGTCCTTATGTCAGTATGAGTTGGGGACTGATACATTTCACAATGGTGCCATTTTACCCACAAGGACAAGATGTTTGTTTTGTTCTTTAGCACTGTTGATCATCAGATGTAAAATATATATCTGATGTATATAAAATATATTTTTCTTTTGGAGCTTACATTCTTCTCTTACTTGTCATAAACATTGTTGGACACGTAAATAAAAATGTTGACCTGATGATGGTGCTGCATTAAAAGTAAAAAATGTGAACCTGTCCAACCATGCTGCTAGCATGGCTAATAACATCGTTCTCACCAAATCAACTGCTGAGATCTGGGAACACTGGGACACTGCTAATGACAAGTCAGTTTACAGAGTGACTTAGTTCACTTACATTTCTAGCACAGTTGTGCCTGGATACAGTTGTAGGTGCACTCATTTTCAGTTTTATCTCCAAATAAAGATGCTTAGCTAATCTTGCTAAAAACTGTTGGATGTTTATATCTGTCTGATTGTCTGACCACTTGACTCTTGGGTCTCTCAGACTTTGTTGTAGTGCAACAGTGTCTCCTAGAAAGTGTTTATTAGCAGTTTTCAAAAAATTATATTGAACATATCATTAAAGTTCTCACTGACACATTTTTTACTTGTTTTCCGCCAAAATATCGGATCTTGTAAGACAACATCTCCTTGTGGCCACTACAGCATTACTCAACTTTTTTATGGTTATGTTTAGGCACTGGCAGCACTTGGTTATAGTGAGGGAAAGCTTGTGGTCTTGGTTTGATGTCCCAGATCTCATCAAATACTTACAATCTTATTCTTACCATTAGAAATAATTGCTAAAATATGATAGCAAGTAGGAATAAACTATTTTACTTTAATCTAACAGACTCACATGTAAACTCTATTTATTCTGTCATCCATGGTTTGGTCCTCAAACACCAACATTCACATGAACCTTTTTTTGATGCTCCACAGATTTAAATGATCACAATTCAATCCATCAAACTTGCATTTGAGGAATCTCTGCCTACTATAAACAAATCGTCCTCTTTGTTCGTAAAAGAGGGGAAAGTTGATGAGGAGCATCAACTCTTACTTGCAGTCATAAAATAAAGTGTTAAAGGGAAAACAGCATGCACTGTGTGTAAGTTAACCCTGGGGCCCAGTGTTTTACCGCTATGGATTTAAAGTCTCGTTACTGGGAGATTATTAGACTTAATCTAGTAAAGAGGAGCGTGAAGTTCCGATCACCCTAAAGGCTCCGGAGAGTCTTTTGAAACAGTAGGGGAATTCATCCGAGCTGGCCATATGTTCCCTCCCTCATGCCTACTCTCTGAGGGGGGAGAGGTGTGGCTAATTCCTAAGTGAAGCCCATTCAAACATCACCTGAGGCACTTAACTGGCAGGTAGCGCCTCAGCTAGTGGTCAGCAGTTCCATGTGTTGTGAATGGGCTGGGCTGTTGTTGATGGAGCACCGGGTCACCCACGGTGTGGAGGATGGTGAGCTTTGCCTCAGGGCAGGTGGTGGCTGGATAGCAGGGGAGCAGTGAGGTGCAGAGGGTGACCATCATGGGAGCCCTTTGAACTGCAGGCTGCAGGTGGAATGTGCTTAGTCAGCAGGTCACTTTTTTCATCCTGCTTAAGGGGAGAGCCTGGAGAGTCAAGCTAATGTTAATTGTCCTTGATGTGACTGTCTGTGACTGAGATTTACCAGTCATCATGACCAATCCATTGTCCATATTCGCCAGCGACATCCCAGACCTTTCCTCTTTGACATGAGCAAATTCTCACTATAACCCAGTACTATTTCATAAAATTAGCATTCATCAGAAAATTTATAGCAGAGATCATTAAACAAAAAGATCTAAAACCAGATTCAAACTTTGCTATTCTAGTATTGGATACAACATATTAGATATAATGTATATGTCCCGGTGACAACCCTCTGGGGTTTCTTTCACCTGACACAGTGCATGCCCAGGACCAAGGATCTGAAGGAGGAGAGAGCCTGAGGGCCACAGCTGCTGTTTTTACTAGCTGAATAAAACCATGATGTCCTCCCTACTGTTTCATTCAACACAAATATCAGTACAATGGAAACAAATTTTACAAAGCAAATGAATGATAAATGGGACAAAACCACCTTGCTTTCAGGTATTTCTACTATGTAAAATCATGTATTATACAGTATAATTAGAATGAAGACACTAAAGGTATTCTCAAACAGCAGCGTTTATATGTTTTGTGTAATCTTGGCATCACTGAGGACAAATTTCATTCACCCATGTCAACAATTTAAAAAACACAGCTAAAGAGTCCACATTTGTTATGATTGTCTGAAAGTAATGTTAAAGTGACTTTTTAATGGGGAGATGTTTTGGAAAGAATTTTTTGAAATGCATCAATAAAACATGCCCTACATCCTTCATTATATAAGTTCTGTTATGTACATTTTATTTTCTGAAATGTATTTGTGGAACTGTACTTCATGAACTGTTTTGGGACCATTTGGTGGTTGGTCAGATTATTGTAAATCCATTCAAGCTGGGCAATCCAAAAGTAATGGAGTGATGGAGAGAAAAATACCTTGATAAATGCACATTTGTGACCCTCCCTCAGGAGGAGTTTGATTGGTGATCAGGCAGATCGTGGCTATACAGGGTGTGACTGAAAGATAATTTCCTATGGATATCTTTATTCAAATGATATATATATATATATATGTAAAACATATGAAAAGTATGTCACATGCTTTAGTTGGGTTGGATTAACTTTTCAGTTAATTGATACTGTCAATTATATTCTTTAAAATAAGAAAATGTGTTCAGTAAATCAGGTCAGGTGATCCCCTGTATGACAGCATTATGTGAAACTATTTGAAAAATTCACCATACATATGTTTGCAACTCCAAAGTTAAATTCCATTGGAAAGGTTGTTGTTTAGATGCTGTGATGTCAAACAGCGATGTGAATCCCATGGATGCAGTCTGCGTGACTGGAGCCACATGACTCAGCAGACATGATATTCCTTCAGTGGGATCCCTTTGTGTCTCCCCAGACTCAGGGCACCTGACCGCAGGGGCTCCAGACTATTGGAGTATTACACACAAACACACCAGCATACCTCAGCCTCACCCCCATACCAACAACTGACAGAGTAAATACTGATACAACCCCCCACTCTCCCAAACAACAATGTGATTTGTTATTCAGAATGAATACTGAGAAGGAGCACACAGCGGTTGTTGAGATATCAAACTTACATAAGGTGGCTAGACTTCAAAGAAACATAATTGTTTTACAGCCTGTTTCTACTCTGGTGATACCATCAGCACAAACAGTTATAAACTTTCTGTCTGGGTTTTTTGAGAGGGAATTGGTGAAAGGAGGCTCCTTGTGGGTTAACAAAGAGAGGTGTGCCTTTGCTAAGGGAACAATTAAATAGATTAAGCTTGATCAACTCAGGATTGTTGGAGCATCTGATGGTGCTCTGTGCTGTATACTGTGCTGCAGCAGCCCTGTCCCCGCTGTGTGTCACACTGCTGCTCACAGCCAACAGGTCAAGGCCTTGGCCCCCACAGTCCCCTGTTAGCCCCCAGCCAGCCTCCAGGTGGGCGCTGCTAATGAGCCCCAGTCGTAGCTCCGGCTTGGGCCTCTTCTTCCCAGGGTTGGAGGGGGCCACAGAGGGGGCAGAGGGGGTCTGCTGGCTGGGTCAGCATCAGGCAGGGGGCTGGGGATAGGACAAGGAAGAGAAACACAAGAGGGAGAACTGAAAATCTCACTTTTCAGACCTTATTAATGGTGAGTTTGTATATGAGTGTGGGAAGATCAAGTGAAACAGAGGTCCATTTTGTGCTCTTTGATCTGTGTTTATTGTAATTGACTACACAGTAGTCCACTTGTTTCTGTGCTTATTGAATGGGCCAGGCGATAGGTTCTCTTTGCCTTTACAGTGTGATATTCCAGAGTAAACAACCCCTCCTTCGTCCGTGACGTTATATACGTGAAAGAGAGTGCAGTGACTAATGGGAGTGTTTGTCTGTTGCTGCCAGCCTCGGCTTTTGTTTCCTGGGCTTTTGATGTGATTGATACATGTGTTTTCAAAGACACAAATCGTCTCCTCCGCAATGTTTGGCCCAAAATAAAAGTTAAAGGGAGGGTACGCACTGTGAAGTGTGTGAATCTCCACATCAGAGGGAAAAGGAAGGGTGGTGGTGTTTGTGGTTTAGAGGGCACTTTGATGATGAGATGATGTCCGATGTGACCACAAACATGGAAACGCTGTAAACCCATGGCCCCTTGTTCAACCATTGTGTATCCTGGCCATTGCTACATTCAGATGATTTTAGCAATGACCAACATTTCACAAAAGGTTTTTTTGCTATTGTACTCGGGATATAAAAGAAACCCAACTTGTCCTGATAGTCTGTGTCCTTTGTTTTACCTCTGGCCTTTTGAAGGAATGTGCTGAGCTCAGCCTTAGCAAGAAAACTGTGACGTAAAGGATCAAGTCAAGGATCGGTACTACACCAGCTTCTTGCAAAGTCAGCATCTCTTGCTCTCCGTGTAGTGTAGTCAGTGTCCTGTCTTTTTCATGGTAAAATCTGATCTTATATTAATAACGAAAACTGTAGATGTAGTTGAGAAAAGCTGGGCTGTTCCAGAGATCAAGAAAACAGCCAGAACAGCTAGAGGCCTCTGAGGACAAGTTTAAGAATTCAAGAATCTTTATTTGTCATGAAAGTCACTGCTAACAATTAAAATGCTTTGGCTTTTAACTCTCAACAGTACAAAAGATTTACAAAGTAACATCTAGTCAAGTTATTGCAACGAAAATATATTAAAGTGAATAAAATAGTGAAATTAGTTCCGTTTTATACTGTGGTGCCAGAGGTCTTAGATGTAAATTATAGTACTTTATGTATTTTAAAAGAGATCTGGCAGACAAGGCATTGACAGCAATATTGGAGTGAGAAAAATGCTTTGAAGCTGTGCAATGGCTCGACTGTGAAAGGAGTGCTACACTGATTTATCATTGAACTTCCATAACATTGTTAGGCTCATGATGGACAATTTTTAAAAACAAGTATAAAAATCGTTGCAGCGGAACCAGAGATATTGTCTTTTTTATTCCATACATTCTTCTTCCTTGTCTTCCTTGGGTGTCTAGATTATCCACAATGCAACTTGACCTCCAACAGTTCAGTCAGAGATTCAGGTGTGTTATGCTAGTAGCGGCTAATGTAGGCTTGATCCGCTAGCTTCGAGCAGAGATGAGGACCAGGGTATGGAGGTCTGGTAAGCTCACCTTTTTGTAACTCTCCGTGCCCAGATATTTTTTATTTTTCATATTATATTTTTCATATTCTTCAGCTTCAACCATTCAACAGATTTCATGCAGCTCCCTCTCAAGCCACAAAAAACTTTATACAACCTTTTTTTAAACAGTTCAGTAGTACTCACCCAAGACCTGTAAACAGACGATGGAGTTCCCCTTTGAGGCAAGTTAACCATACATTACAATAATCTAGGCACAAGGATATGAATACATGTATAATTATATTCATGTTACAAAATGAAAGAATTTAATCTAATTTTAATAAATGTCCTCAGTTGATAATAAATAGTTGATAATAAATCTCTGATTGTCACCAACAGTCTGCAGCCTGTCCCTCTCTGCCTGTTAAATCGTCCCTCAGAATGTGCACTCAAGAATGGGCAAAGATTAAGGCTTAATTTTGGTTCTCTATACCTCTTTTATGGGTGTAAAAAGAGTTGGTTTTACTGGGTCACCATTTTTGCACGTGTTGGATCTCCTGTGGTGCTGGTCAGTCAGAGTGGAAAACCCTTGCTTCATGGGTTCACACCAACGCCATAAAGGAGTCTTTGTCGCCCATGAGAGGGGTCATCTCTCTCTTCCACTGGCCAATAAGCATTCCCATTTTCCACCTTTCTTATGATTTTGTTTAGCTCATGGGCCCCAAACAAAAGTGCAAAGACTTGAATTATTCACAGGGAAATGGATAAAGGATTAATTTGCATTGATTTTGCTCCTCTACAAAAGGAGTCATTTTTTGGCTAGAAGAACTAGAGAGCAAAGCATTTCTTCAACCAACAAAACTGAACAAAAAGATCAATGGCATCTTTTAATATGGCTATCAAAGAGGGAAATCTCAAAATTATCGCTTTGTGTTGTATTAGTGTGAGGGATTTTCCACTTGGTCTGTAGACATAGATTGGCTTTGACTTTTGTATAGAATTTACGCTTTTGGTCAGAAATTGAGAAAACATCAGTCTAAATTTGAATAATTTGGCCTGTGAAGGTTTGGAGAGGTTCTTTATAAATCAAAACTGATTGAAGAGTCTGTATGTTAACGTAGCGACAAATGTGCTTTTTTCTGCTCTGTGTTTGTCTGTTTGACTTATTCAGCGGCATTCAACAGAGCCTGTGAAAGATCTTGTTCTCCTTTTACATACATTTGGTTTGGCTAGAATGGATTAGACACATACTAAGTCTAAACCAAAGCGATAAAAAGCAAATTTTCTGCCTGATTTTCCTGTGTGTGTATATTGGTTATTTGGAACCACACCACATTTGGATATAATGGAAAAACTTGAATAAAGCACAAGAAACCTTTAAAACGATTTTTGTAAAAGAAACTTGTAGTTTTGGCAATTACATGTTTTTTTACTTAATAAGTTGCAAAAAAAAAAAAAAAAGATGGACACAGCATTGATGTTTATGACTCATTAGCAGCTATCTGTGTTAGCCTGACTCAAGCAAAACCAGTCACATCATGAAAAACACTTATTTTTTGTACCCTGCATGCCAATTAGCTAGCATTTGTCTTAGTTAAAACTATTGCTTTGGCTCCATGATATTGTTTACCAAATGTAAATTTGTCATATATAATGAACTGTAAAATGTGTAACGCAAGCCAGTAAGAAATTAATATATGAATATTGTTGCACTCAAACATAATTTATTTGACACTAAGTCGATTTCTAGATTTTCTTTGCTCTCCACGTTTGATCCTTTGTCTTTGCAGTGCCCACCCTCTGTTTTAAATCCAAGAACTTGTATGCAAAGGGATGAGGGGGTTGCCAGTCCCATGCAGTGCAACCTTGTTCAAGAGTGCCCAAGAAGGCCATATCTGTCATAGCACATTCCACTGTGGAGCTATGATATGAATGAAGTGCTGTGGTGTGACCAAGCTGCAAGCGTGGAGCTCAAAGGGCTGCTGAAATGCTGTAATGTAATTATGTGGACAGTCTCTCAGATCCATTAGCTTGAAATGGTTCTACAGCCCCCATTCAGTCAGTGGGCTGCCATGTCTTTTCTCAGGGGGGGCTCTGGAGTCATCTGAAAAGACCTCCTCTGTACTCATTGTGCTCATTGTCTTTGTAAGCTTGTTATTAGTGGGGGAATCAAGTTACGGCACACCACTGATGAGAACTTCAGAGATTTTATAGTTACAGGTGGGGGGTATATTCTTAACTGGGCATCTGTGCTTATTAATCAAATCAAATTTGAAGAAAAAGACTTGATTTCTCTGTGGGATCAACATTTTGCCTCCTTTAATGACTCCCTCCAATTATGAAATCTGTTTAAATGTGAATTATTTGGAGTTCTTCATCAAGAAAGTCACAGTTATAATTAATTGTGTAATCATACGTTTGTGTCACTACTGTTAGCACATTTCTTTTGATCATTTAAATTATCTCTCTGCATCACATGACCATTTATTTATTCGTGTAGGAATAGTTCATGACATGAATAGTTCAAAACGACAAAATCAAACTCTTAGAAAAGAAATGCACTCCTATCTTGTAAAATATTGCAGACATAGTCTCTTGATATGTAAGAAATAAATACATTTTAATATTTGAATGCCATGGTTTCCAGATATTTTTCCCAAAACATAGTTTCAAGAAATATGCTCACGTGTTTGGGGGGATTTTTCAAGAAAAAAAACACAAAATGGATTATTGATTTTAATCCACTGTTTATAACAACCACATCTTGTGAAACCTAAACAATAAGAATCGTATTTATTTCACTTAAAAACGATTTAACAAGTTGGCCGTGAAAACACTACTCTCGTCCAAGCGTCTGGATAAAAGTTGAGATTGCATTAGCCTTGTAGTTTACAAAACATCCCTCAAACATTTATTTAGGAATCAAATTAAAGGTTCCAGCAATTTCCAAAATTTGATTTAGTGCTTTGTGTTTACCTAATCTCTGGCATTCACACAGACACCAGTGGAAATGTCCAAATGCGTCACTGCACAACTTTAAAGGCCTTTCCCATGTATAGCAGTCTAGTGACCCATTCTAAATAACCTATATCATTGGGGAACTGCGGTTTATAAAGGAGTCCATTGGGACCTCTGCTGAAAAGGTTTTTTTGGGTGGAAGCCTGGATGAAAAGTGCAAAGAGGAGGATAAAGAAAAAGTATAGGAGATGTCAGGACGCCTTTGGAGGGAAAACAAACTGCAGAGACCAATGTGAGTTGACTTAATCTGATTAGACTAACCTCATCAACAGCCCACTTAAAAGGGAGAAGAAAGCCCTGAATTGGGGCGAGAAGCAAGAGAAAAGAGTCTCTCTCTGTTCAGAAAGCCAAAGAGGCTCTGTGAATACATCACATTGTACTGGACATGCTGGTCTGCAGATGGCAAAATGACAACAAGCTGCTTGAAAAGTGAGGCAAATATAATTGATCTCAGGGTTTTTTTTCACAGGTATGAAAACAGCCAAGGGAGTAATGAGATTAAGGAAGAATAAAGTGAAAGTGCATGAAAAATACCACTTTCCCTCACATTTGTGGTGCAAACATGCAGCTTTGAAGCCTTTGATTGAATGCACCCACCCCTGTAATGCCATGAGAAATATTTCCAAATTCATATTAATTTATTCAAATTCTGACCTCTTATAAAGCACCCTGCAGTCCTGGTAATACATCAAACACTGAATAGTTTAACAGGAATATAGCTGTTTTAATAACAGCACAATTGATGAGTGAAAAACATTTTTTTATACATCTGGCCACTCCCAAATTTAAGAAATCCCTAGCAACAATGCACATGAAATATCTCGTCCTGGCAGGGGAAAATCCCTTCAGATCTTTTGCCAATGTCTGTGAGGGAAAAGAGCACATATTTTTACACAAATATGTGAAATCACCTTAATTCTTCAATATTTTATTTAATTAGATTCCCTAATACATCACCAACCCTGTGTTTTTGGTATTCTGCAAATCCCTCTATTTAAAGTGGGAGGTGAATGCAGCAGCCACAGGTGTCCTTTCACTCAGAAGCTTAGATCTGCTGGTGTTGGGATTCTGGCTTTACTTGTTTCAGAAACTTCACAGCACTAACTAGTACTAAGAGGACCTTTGAGGTCCTGCTGTCTTCTCTGATTTGGAAACACAACATCAAATGATTTTGTCCTTATCGGCATCACGTTTCTGCTGGATTTGTATCACCAGTATGGGGGAAGGATTCAGATTGAGTAATAGTTGTAATACCACACTGTAAAAACACACCCTTATATATATATATATAAAAGCACTGCATTAAAAAATAGCCCTAGTGAGTGTTATACTGTTATCATGGCTGCACCTACACCACTGAGGACACTGACGTTATGTCCTTTAGGGGGTTTAAGCCACCTGGAGGGAGTTTACATTCAACAATGTAAAATACTCACATGATTTCTACACTCAGTATATTTAAATTTGACTAATTTTAGATCAATAAGTAAGTAAATAACAAAAGGCTTTACGGATGTGAGTCCATGGCTACAGAACTGACTATTATATATTATATTACCAGAATAGTATTAATGATCTTATGTGTAACCAGCATCTTACTGTTGTAGTTGATCGAGGTGAAGCTAATTTAATTATTCTTAATCTGTAAAGTAACGAGTAACTAACGCCAGTCAGTGCAGTAAAATGTTTAATATTTCGCTCCAAAATTAAGTGGAAAAGAAGTATAAAATAGCATGAAATGGAGAGTAAAAGTATGCGTAGCTCAAATATGTACTTATGAGTAGTACTTGAGTAAATGTACATTGTTACATTCCATCACTGTGTGTCACTAGAAAAAGGATCAAATTGAAAATATTTTAGACGCCCACATTTTACAGCTTTTTAATGCAATTTAAACACTGAAATGACATTTTCACAGGATATTAGTATGCTGTTTTGTCACTTTTCTGCTTTGCCTGTCTAAAATGGCCACAGTATCTGAAACAACACAAAAGCCACCCAAACAGACATTGTGACTGTTCAGTGTTGGGGATTCATTGCGGTAAATACATCTACTAGCACTTGATTTGGGAGTGTGTATAAAGGGATTGTCCAGCCGACACCAGCTAATACAGATATAATTGACTCTCCTTCTGCATTCTGCACATGGATTTGGAGAAGTGCACAGGCTCATTGTACAACAACAAATTAAGCAGGCGGCAGTCAAAAGGAGCTGCTGAGCATTCACCGGATCTGGACAACAGTCTACTGAACTCTACCAAATCTGCAAACACAGCTTCTCCCTCCTTGTGGGCCCTTTCATATCCTCCCGCAGACCGCTACCTCATAAAGCTAAGTCGGAAAGCAAGTACTTTTGGCTCTTGTCTGGTGAATGTTGATCGTCTCGTTAAAAAAGCAGTGATTTCTGTTCTCTGCATTCCTCAGGCTGGCAATGTCGGCATCGGCTTTAATGATGCTCTAATGATGGAGTCACTCAAAAAGATTCTTTCAGTTGAAGGGGAATTCCTGTTCTCTTTGTTGTCTGAGCCCGAGATCTTTGAAATGCAGGACTGAAGAGGGGGAATTATTGATGTTAGGGTATGAAATACCAAGACTTGTCAGACTTGGTCTGACTTCAGATCAGGTTCAACAGGTGTTGCTACACCTATACAGAATTATTAAAAGAAAATCCCATTAACTCCAATGCTTCAGGGAGAAGTCTCTGCGTGGAGCTCTGTGGAATTAGCTCTACATCATTTGGGCCGATCTGAAGGCAAATAAAGGCGATGTGAGCCCAAGCACACACAGCTGGCCCTTAAGGCTCAGAATCCTGGGTAAACAAGTGTCCAGCATGCCTCAGCACAGCTCACACATGGGGGGTGGGGGTGTGTGTGTGTGTGGGGGGGGGGACATGAGCCACTGAACAATGACTGATACTCCACTAGAGACTGGACTGAAGCAGGGCTTAGCAAATTTTTATTACATTTGGCCTGTTTCAATAGACTGCTGGCCAAAAGAGGATCACAGACTTTGTCATCAGTTTTAAGATTACTATGACATCTACGCCTCCTTAGACTCTGTAATGCTCCCATTGTTGCATTACATCCACCGATTTAACATGGAAATCTGCTGTTCACTCACATAAAGTTTTCATTTGTGTCGCGTTTGCAGATTTATGAAGGGTGACTGGCAACTGTTACGTTGTCTGTGTTTTTAGATGCATAACGGGTGTCAGCAACTTCAAATGTTACTTTTAATTATTTTAATTTTATAACCATATAGTGTTGGAGCCCATAATTACAAATCATACAGACTTTGTGTTGTATTGTGTTTTTTTCTCTTTTAATTAATTTATTTTATACTTCATAGTAAACATCAGGTCTGCTTTAATTTTTGTCAGTCACATTACAATAGTGTGTTGATGCACATGATTAAACATACATGCAACATTGCAGATGTTAGATTGTTTGTAATATTGTTTGATATGGTACATGTATATACATACATACATTTCACATACACAGGCATATGTATGCAGATCCTACTGTGCATGTACATGTATGTGTATGTATGCACATTATGCAATAAATGCAACAAATAAATATAAATAAAACTTATAAAAAATATGTATGAAAACATTTTTCTTCTTACAGTATATCAAACATCTACAGCACGCCTTTAGTTTTGTATATCTATTGGTAATAAAAACATAAATAATATACTGTATGTACAACTATTTCTTTCTGTGGTTTCTTTGTCAGTGGTTCTTATCACTTCTTTTCATTTTCATCTGTTCACCTTCTTTTTACTTTTCTTTTCTTTTCTCATATTTTAAATTTAACAGTAAGTAATGACAGATTTTGAAGTTGAGTCTTAGCATATATATATTGATTATTGCTAGTTTGCTGCATTAATTTGGACACAGATGTGCCACCTTGTGGTCATCTCAATACAATGTACATAAAATAAAGCTTTTCCTTGTCTCCTACAGAGGCTTAGTCTGTTTTAATATGCCTCGATTACATACCAAACCAAATAAACAAACAAAAAAAAAGATTTAGTCACAGGAATCATTCCAAATTGTAAGAACATGAATTGCTGGGAATAAGGAAATGATTTGCATTGACAAGAGACTGCATCCCATGTAAAACATCCATGAAAACCAATTTCATCACAGTTGATTATTACATTGCAGCATGCATGTACAATTAATTTAAATTACTTTGTTGATGCTTAGACTTTAAAGCATGTGTTGGTTCACTTTGTAAAACGCCGTGAGAGTATAATGTTAAATAGGTTGACTTTTACAAACCAATCGCTAGATGGTGCTCTTCTCCTTTAAAAACTTGTCAAACCTGGTTTCAAGCACATGCACACAAACCTGGTGGAAAATGTTGATCCTGCAGCCCAAATGCAGCATAAATGTATATATATATATGTATATGTATAAATGTAATAAAACAACAAAGGCATGATCATGTATGGTACACATAAGGAACGGATGTCACAGGGTGCAAGATCTGCACCTGCAAGCACAAGTAACTGCTATGTAACAAAACAACCTCAAAATAATCAAATTATAACCCATCAATTCCCAGTTAACAAACAGAGATCAGAAGAGAGGTCAGGGGTGTCAAAAGACTATAAATGTACTGTAAGCTGCCATTTCAGTGAACGAGGATAGGGCAGCAAGACTTATTGTCCAAGAGGTCATTGATCTGGTCTTCCAAGATGAGACTAGTTTGCAGTTAGCAGTCGTTTTGTGGTATATTATTAAATGTTAGTTAATGTTGAAAAAAATGTTAATAATTATAATTAGATCATAGTTATGATTATTTATATATATAGTGTTCTGAGTTTTATTAAAATACATTTCAATGATTATGGCTGTTGTGTTTTAGGAAACATAGGACATGATATTGTCTGATAGTGTGTTTTTTCTCTGTAAACAAAGTGATGTAAAACCTACAAAATACTCTCCACCTGCTCTCTGAAAATCTATTACAAACCATTTATTAATGTCCGATGGTCTATTTATAATATTCTAATTAGATATGCGGTTCAACATTTGTTAAAGACACTAGAAGAGATTCTTTTGCATTCTGTGGAGGTATGAACAGTGGGCCTAGGTAGGGGTTAAATATAATGTTTCCAGATTCTCAGGCTTGACATTATATGCTCATTGCTCTCCAGGCTGTAATCTGCAAGTTTTGGCACGTGCTCCTCATAGACCGGAGAAGACTTTGCGCGAATGGCACGCGGACAGATGTGCCCCTCTCTTCTCCTCCCCCTCCCTCCCCCTCCCTTGAGCTGCTCCCGCGCCGGGATGATGACACAGAGCTGTTCACACATCCAATCAGACTGCGCCCCGCTGGATTTGCATAGAGCGGCCGCATACCATTGGCTTGGTGCGTGCTACCTCACACCGCCTCGCGTGCCATTACAGATGTCTTCTCCTTGGAGGCGCAAGAGGAGTTTTAAAAATAGATAAGACGTGTATTTGTTCTCCCATAAGGCCAAAGACAATGTTTGTGCTCAAAATAGATAAACCTTCACGTTATTAGTTATTAGCAGGCATTCGAGAAGTGGGCATACAAGTTTGGAGATATAAACATATACATATTCTGGGCTTATTCTGGGTATTGGCACATTGAACAATCCACACTGAAATGACCACCTTCTGATATTTCTCTTATCAATGGCATGAATCCATTTGCAGCCAGAAATCAATGTAATCGTTATAAATATATATATATATACATATTTCTATATTTCTTCAATTTATCTAGCCAACACACGCTGTCAAACGTAGGCTACAGTCAATACAGACTCTACATTCTTCCTGTACACACACACACACACACACACACACACACACACACACACACACACACACCAGGCAGTAAAACATTTTGACGAGCACGGAGCAAAGTTGGAAGCAAACATCCAGCGCATTCCCCTCCCTTATCACTTCACAGCCCGGCCCGGCCCGGCCGCCGCCGCTGCTCGCTCCGCTTTGTTGTTTGTCCCTGCAGGGCTGATTGAGCAGCGCGTGACTGACGGCCCGCGGGGGTGTTGTCCAATCAGCGGTCTGCCCCGCGCCCAATGGGTGAGTCCTCTCTGCTATTGGCTGAGGCGAGTGTGGGAAAGAATGCAGAGAGGGTTTCACACGAACTGGGAGCACGCGAGCCGTCTATAAGTACCGCCGCGGCGTGTGTCGGCGGCAGAAGCGGAGACTCGGCCCGCACGGTGCACCCGCACGCTCCCCGCACTCAGATGACAGTTCAGCGATAACAAGCGACATAACGCGAACCGATCGGTGGGACCCGACTGCATCTCTTATGTTCTGCAGTGGCTCCACGTGAAATCTTGAGACATCTTCCGATTTTGTCTCAACGTTGTAATTTGCCCGGCGCTTCCAAAGAGGATTTACTTCTTTGACTTTTACCTGGTTTGATCAACGATGCCAGCTGACACTATGGAAAAGCAGACGGCATCCCCTATTGCCGGTGCCCCTGCAAACGGATCACACACCCCGGACAAACCGAAAAATGCCAGCGAGCATAGAAAAGTAAGGATTGGTTTCATTTTCACGAGAAAACATCTTGTGCCTTCTCAAGTGAGGACGTTTTTATGAAGGGTTGGAGTTGGTTGTGCGGTTAACAACTTTGTTATGACGACGTGGCATGAAATGCAAGTTGGTGTGTGTGATTGGTGAGCAAGACATTTATGTAGAATTGTTTATTCTTTGCAGTCATCCAAACCGATCATGGAGAAACGCCGGAGAGCAAGAATAAACGAAAGCCTTGGGCAGCTCAAGACTCTCATCCTGGACGCACTTAAAAAAGATGTAAGTTGTGATCATTTTGATGCCTTCAACAACTGTTTCGCGGTCATCGATCAGTTCGTTCTAAAGGTGCCTTGAATATAGACTCAACTCTTGATGTTATGTCCTGCAGAGCTCCAGACACTCCAAGTTGGAGAAAGCAGACATCCTGGAGATGACAGTGAAGCACTTGAGAAACCTGCAGCGCGTACAGATGAGCGGTGAGTTGATTTGATAATACAAGTGGGTTAAAATGTTCATTATGATGTCATTAGGAAGAGTCACAAAGCCGCAAACGCGTTACTAACATCCGTCACCTTTTCTCCCCCCCCCCTCCAGCAGCGCTCTCAGCAGATGCCACCGTCCTGAGCAAATACAGAGCCGGATTCAACGAGTGCATGAACGAGGTCACCCGCTTCCTGTCCACCTCAGAGGGGGTGAACACCGAGGTGAGGTCGCGGCTCCTCAACCACCTGTCCAGCTGCATGAGCCAGATGATGTCCATGAACTACGCGCAGCAGGCCGCGTCCCAGCAATCGCACCTGACTCAGCCCCTCCACGTGCAGCTCCCATCCACCCTGCCCATCAGCGGCGCCACCATGGGCTCCAAACTCAGCCCTGCCGAGACCGTCTCCCCTAAGGTCTTCGGTGGGTTCCAGCTGGTGCCCGCAACCGACGGACAGTTCGCTTTTTTGATCCCTAACCCGGCCTTCGCTTCCGCCACAGCCCCGGTCATCCCCCTTTACGCAAACGCAGGAGTGCCTGTGGCGGTCAACGCTAGTCCGGTGCACGGAAGCTCGACGCCGCCTGCACCGTCTCCGGTCCACGGCATGACGTCCTTCTCCGGGGGGTCCCAAGCCGTCAGCCCGGTCCGGGTCAGCACCGGCTCGGAGAGCAGCGAGCCTGTGTGGAGGCCTTGGTAGCTCAAGGGACGAGGAGACTCGTGAAACCAGTTTGCATTACTCTTCCAGTTTAGATTGAACTGACTGCACGCACACCTGTTGCGGGGGTTAAACCTGGAACTTTTTCCGCTATGGGACGCTAACTCTAACCACTTAAAACCCACCCTGTAGTTCTAATTGTTTCGTTTTATGGAACAGGGGTTGCCTTGAATGGCGCTTGACTTTTATAATTTGTTGTCTGATTCCAATATTTGGATGTCAGCGATGAATGCTGTACATGCAGATGGAAGATTTATAGGAGATTTTTGTTATGAAGTACTTTTTATGAAAAGGTTTAGTTTTGTACAGAGTTGTTATTGATTGTTATACCAAAGCTGTGTTTTATATTCTTTGTTGTTTTGTGTTGAAAAGAAAAACTGAAGTTGGGCGACGGCCCATTGTTTTAATAAACGAGATTTCAGAAATTAAGTTTCTTGTCTAAAGGCTGTTTCTATCATGTCCACGTTGCGTTGTTACACTTTATTTAAGAGTATAATTGATCATTCTGTAGTTTTGGGGGGCAGTGCGTAAAAGTTACACGTCGTGCGTAAAAGTGATGATTAGGAAATTTCACTTGTAAACAGACTGAGACCAAAACGAAGCTGCAACTTATCGATTGTGTTCCCACTATGAACTCATATATCAATGAATCTACTAAGTTTTAAGTGGCCACCTTGTCACCAGTTTGGCGGGAGCTCCTTACATCTGGCCCGCTGGAGAATGGTCCGGGGGACAATGGGGGTGTATTTTTCTATTGCTATAAAGGTAATTAAAAGTTTGAAAGGGGTCTCATCCTGTATGCAGCGGGAGCTTTAAGAAGTCTTAAACCCTATTCATGAGCCTGGGAAATGCGCTCAGGGGTTAATGTCACTAACAGATTGCCTCGGTGAAAGAAGAATATGGAAGGATCCTCGCTTCCTTTTGTGTATCGATTGTTCAATTCCACTCCCAGTGGGCCCACACCTCAATAAAGGAGAAAACGAGGGAACTTAGGTTTGTTTGACTGTGGGGAAACCTGACGGAAGTCGCCGTAGGCTAGATAAATGAACCTACTACAGGACCCAGAACATCTGAAACTTGATTATAACTTCCTCCCCAAAATCACTCCCTCACACGCACTAACTGACAAGAACCTCTGATTTATTTATATATTTTCTCTCTCTCTCTTCACATCTTCACACACTTTTCTGTGTATAAAAGGTCTCTCCCTCTCGAACCCCCCCCCCCCTGTCTCTGTTTATCCCTGGGTGTAAACTTATCTTCCTCCGGTGAGTGGAGTCCGGAACTGAGGAACTGAGGGCCATGTTTCTGTGTGGGGCGGCGTGGCGCTAGCCGTGTGTCAGCCACATGCAGCCAGCGGGCCCCTTTACTTGGGATTAGGTTACAGCCTGCTGACCGCCGGTCAAAACCCCCTCGACGTTTAATACTCCAACGGCGCGCCGCGGGTGCGTATGGCTGGTACAGGCCAAAAAGTATGCGGTTTTAAAGTGTTTCTCAGCCCTGACCACCAGCACACAAGATAAACATGCTTAGCGGTTTCTTCAGTTCAAAAAAATATTTACTGTGCAATGTTGTGCACATCTCATGAGTAAATGTACCCAGGGCGCAAAAACTACCCACGTGTATTCAATTTTCAATATATTGAATCTTAATAATCTTTTAAACTGAGAACCGGAGAAGTTGTTGATTCTAATAGTTTGTCTGTCAGCCTTTAGGAGAGACATTGGTTCTTGCAACATGCATTGATATGAAGATCGGAACGAGTTTATTGGGGAATTAGGAAAAGCGTGACTACATGAAACGTGCAAGCAAGAGAGAAAAACAACAACATTCAAACGTTAACTGTAATCTGGTTTTGGGACTCGTGATGGCAGTTGTAATCCCTGGTATTCGTCTTCCTTTAACAGTTGGACTGCCTCGTTAATTCGTGTAGTTGCGTTCTCACTTTCACCCTGTCAAGTGCCAGTGCCCCGCAGATGACACCGTCAGTAAATGGCACACTGAAACCCCACTGACGGCGTTGCTTAAGCAGCTTTCCTTCTGCGAAGAGGCATACTGAAACACCAGTTGGCAGCGTGTGTGGGTTCTGTGGTCGTTCCTGCTGCCTTCGTGTCTGAGTTAATAGTTCAGAGATGCCTTTGTGGAGCTGAGGTCGTGAGAACCGAGCAAACTATAGTCTGCCTGCGGTCGGGCACGGTGCCAGTCAGTAAATCCCCGCTGGCGGGTCAGGTCGTGCAGCCGCTATGCGGAGGTGAGGAGGCGAACACACACACAAGCGTGGCCTCCAAGAAGCGAGCCAGGTCCGGTATAAACACGAGTGATCGCGCGCGCGGGGGGGGGGAGATAAAGAAATCTCATATTTATTCTGTTTGTAGTGTAAAATCTGGGTAACCAAGCAACACTTGTAAAAAAAGAAATGTGATATGCACTCCTAAATGTAACGACGCACACCATTGGAAATACTGCGAGCACACAATTCCACAGATCAGATGAAGTCTCTGCAGTTTACCAGATATCTGTAGTGGAAAGTAGTGTGGGCCTATTTCCAGGTGTGGGCTGGTTCAATTCTCAATCATGTATTTGGTCTTGGTTTGCTCCACGTGTACAGGGCCAGGTATATAGTTTTAGGCTACTTGGACATTTGGAATTATCAACTTATCAACCATATAAAACGAAACAGGCGGGAACCCCTGTTTGGTGATGAAAAGGATTCCGATGGAGGGCTGAATCTGCGCCGTCACGTCCCTTGGGAGAAGTCGCTATTGAAGGGGGTAGGGGGTCAGCGGAGGAGCCACAAATTATCATTCTCATTAGCCAATGAATGAAGGAACGCGCGCACAACGTTGCCGCCAAACCTTTAACATCAGTCCTCCCTCCAAATTCACAATCGCTATTGTTACGTTGGGCCTTGTTTACCCAGCACGTAGTGCTTTTTGTAAGCAGTTTCGCCAGTTACAGTGAGTTTTGCATATTTCACGCAGGACTGCAGCACTCCAAGGACTTGCGTGTGTGCGTGTGTAGTTGGGGGTCTCCCTTTCTCTCTCTTCTGTAGGCCTACTAATTTTAAGTATCAATAAGGACATCAACTATTCGATCATATCATTAATAAAGGTGAACAGATAAAGAAAAAAAAGTGCACTTTTTAGGTAGGTTTATTGGTTTCACACTTGGCTGACAGATCTGCACCAATTATTAGAATGATTTATAAACTAATTTACAAGTATTTCACTCAGTTAATAAGAAAACTGGAAACTTGGAAGTCATAGGTGCCAGTGTGACAATGGTTTTTTTCTGGATGTGCCTCATGATAGAGGTGTCCTTTATGTATCCTACACTGTTAAGCCTTGTTAATTTTTAAACCTGTGGTAGGCAACCATGTGCCATGAGTTGCCAAGAATGTTTTCATTTCAGCCAAAGACATTTCCTTCTCACTGGTTGAGGGCTCAAATCCTACACCTCTTCTCGATTTACATATTACCTTGGTTAGTGTATATGTACGTGCTACAAAAACGTAAGATTATTTTTTAGGTTTCTCAAGCAGCAGATCACCTCAAGCTCAAAGATGGTTTTTTTTTTGCCTGGTGCGCTGACAGTGTCTATTCTGAACATGAATACAGCAAATAGACCACCCTGTTGCGCCCCGGATTGTTTGAGAGCTCCTCTGGTCTGACTTTCACATGGATGACCGGCTATATTTGCTCCTCATTTTGAAGACGCTGCAGCTACAAGGACAGAAGGAAATGTTTTGCATGCTTTGGCTACAGGTTCTGGTAAGGGAGAGGCGGGGCTGGAGCAGGCATCACGCTTGAAGTGCTTATATGTGTGAGTCTGTGTGTGTGTGTTTACTGGACACTCCTTGCACCTGTTTTTTTGAGACTAAGAGGGGGTGATATGGGGAGGCGGATAAGGATGAGGAGGACTGTGAGGGGTGGGGACACATTAAAAAGAAGGTGTTCAAACTCAGGAAAGTACAAAATGGTTCCCTCAAGTGTGCGATCCAGCAGCGATGTGTGCAGGTATTTGTTTTGAAGGGCCTTGGGGCAAATGATGTAAACAGCAACGCTGGAGATTAAGTTGGCAGATTATGATCTTATTTTTTAGTGCCACCACACGTTTGACTCCTTGACAACTTATTAACAGGTGTTCACTTTTTCTGTTTTGGCCATACTCGCCTCCCTCCTCCCACTCTTTTTTGGCTCCCTCCAAGCTTCCATCCCGTCTCGGTATTTATAGCAAGGGACCACTTATCCCTGGGACTGTTGGGTGTGTGCAGACAGAGGAGGTGAGGTAGGGTGGGCAGACGCAATGGGATGCGTCAAGCCTGATCAAATATCACAGGGTCTGGGTGCCGTTGATCTTCACCGCTTGTCCACACAACGTATTTCTGAGGCCAGGTTTGGCTTTTCAGCAGCTTCTTCGGTTTCAAGGCATGAGGCCTGTGGCTTACAGACTTTGCAACTGGTGCAGATTCCACAAGAGAAAGTAAAGGGTCCTCTTGGCAGGGCTAGAGGTCATCCTGTAGACTCCTAGGTGGCCTTGAAGCAGCCTTGCCTTGAAATGTAGACACATTTTATTTATCCCTTTCTTTCCCCTGCAGCGTTGGCAACTGTTGCTCTATTTTAGTTCAGCAGCACTAGTCTTTGAGGTAAATACTTAACTAATGGTGTCCTAATGTTGGAGACGTGAAAATGATATAGCTTAGAGATGTAATGATGTTGTGGCCCCTGAGTTAAGAGAGCATTTAACCAAGTAAGTAGCTTAGTAACTTAGCAACTTAGTAATTTGTAATTTTGGGCTATAAGAATATAAAAGACTCAACTTGACTTGACTTAATACAGCTCAGTGTAATAATAAATACATGACTGTTGCTATTGTTAAAGGTGGTTCATTAGGCTGGTACTGTTAAACCTATAAATATTAATGTTTTAAGCAACTTATACAGGACATGACATGGTATATCCATTAAATGAATACATATTCTGTCTATTTTTGGATCAAAAAAAGTGTATCATCAAAAAGTGTAACACAAAATACATTGACAGATTGTGTGTAATTGTGTATTTGAAATGATCAAAATCTCACATGATAGTTCATGTAGTGTAGTGTTCACTGTCATGCCAATACAAATTTATAAATCAATGAAAGTAGATAACTTAATGTCACCACCTATAACATATGAAACCTTCCAGGAATGAATTTAAGTGTGTGTGTGTGTGTGTGTGTGTGTGTGGGTGCGTGTGTGCATGCATGCATGTGACTCACCCCGTGTCTCACCACATGCCCAAACTTGTTCCCAATACATTTGTGAACATCATGCACAGTGATCTAACTCATGTCTTTTCAAGATGCCGCCCGCCTCTGTTGTTTGTGTGTGAGTACATTTCATCCTCCTCCTGTGTGTGAGTGTCTGTGTTTGTGCGAGTGGTGGGTGAAAGCAATGTATTTTCACATTTGCACTGTGTGGTTGGGTGACAGTGTCAGAAAGAGCCTTTGACCTATTTCACTGATGGATACTGAAGGTGAATATACTATTGTCAGGATCCAGAGGTTTATCTGCTGTTCTTCTTGTACCTTGATGAACAGCAAGAACCTCTTCCTTTTGTATCTATTTTCTTCCCGTGTGTTGTCTCTCTCTGTCTGTCTGTCTGCTGGTGGGCGTGGCGTCTCTCTTCTCCTCTCCTGCAGCTGATTGCCAATCATCCAACAAACCTGCTTCCCATTATCTCGTCCAGAGCTCCAGAGCTTCAGCCCCAGTTCCCCAGCCATTCAACGCCAGATTATTGTTTCTCCACGCATGGATCGTTCTCTGCAACAATCCTGCCTGTGTCCAACTGATCTCCTTCGCCCACTCACCCGTGGATTCCCAGCCTGCTCGCTCACCTACCTGCACTAGTTCCTTTGTTGCCTGGGAACAATAAATTGTTAAACTTACCTTGTCTCTGGGTGTTAGTGTCTGCGCTTGGGCTCACCTCACTTCCACTGTAACAAATATTTGTCTTATTGCCACTAAAGGGCAGTGTTGTTGGCCAATAATGCCAGTCTCTTTTAAGGTAGGAGACATATTAAGATGATCAATGTTCAAGCCTCTAATGCCTCTTTTACATATAACTTTTTGTTTAGTCACAAAGCATGGGTGTAAATAGTAACATTAATGTAGGCTCTGTTGTCTTTAAAGCATAATTCTGGTATTTTTAAATCTTGGCCATTATTTGTATTTATTTAAATAGTTTGAGGTCTAAATGACTGAGTTTTGGAACTGGTCCAGTAGATTGCCTCTGCTGGCAACTGAAAACGGGCTGCAATGGCTGCAATGTAATCCTTGCATGCAACTACTCCTGTGGAAAGTACGTTTACTGTTTTTTGTCACTGACAAGCTAAATCTGTTTTCCTCCATGTTTTGTTTTATTCTGTCTTTATTTACACATTAAAAAATATATATAATTAGCAAGGGAATGTGAAAAAGAATTGCCTAAAGAAAACCCTCCAGGGGCTTGAAAAGTGGCATTTTCCATATATTACAGGAAATAACAACAGCAATAAAGTATACATGCAGGTGTCTGAAAACATAATCAAAATAATGCCTACAGAGATAGAGCTTTTTATTAAAGAGCAAGATCCTTTTTGTTCAAACTGAAACACAGTCGTCTTCCTGCAACAACGCACCTCTCGTGAGATTTCAGAGTGAGACTTTTCCTTGAGCGAGACTTCTGTGTCTGGTTTAACAATAAGGATCTTACTCTTTGACAAAAAGGTCTATATACTCACTCTTATTACTATATAACACTCTTCTCATCTAGGCTAACTCTTGGAACATAGAGAGCCAAAGTGCAGACACCATTTCCGTGTCAGCTGCTGCTCTCTCTCCTGCGACTTAACATAGTCTGACACTGATCCTTCTTTCTGAAAAAGTGGGACGTGCTCCTGGGGCTAATTATTCATATTCAAAGATAAATAAGTATCTGCTACGGCTCTTGCTATCAGAATATTAAACACTGGTCATCATAAGAAAGCTAAACAACGGTTAATTTGTTAGCATTCAAAAAATGCCCCCATGAAGTTTTACTACCAGATTGCTTAATATACGTTATCGTAACAGGTGGTTTCTTCCTTGTCTGTGATATTCACCCGTTCTGTCTTCTAACCCCAATCTCTTAGTCGAACTCTTTAGTTATAATCTCTGCTCTCTAAAATATGTATCTCCCATCCAACGTCTTACATTTAGCAGACGCTTTTATCCTAAAGCAAGTGTCTTGCTCAAGGACACTTCGACACATGTACAGGAGGAGCCGGGGATCGAACCGTCAACCCTCCTGCACCACAGCCGCCCCTTCCCTCTCTTGTCACAGGTATGTCTGGCTAAAATCTACCTTCATGTAGGTTACAAGGTTTTGTTCCAGGGATATATTTGAAATAATCTGTATTGTAACAAATGCCAAATTGGCTTTGAATGAGATTCTGTTGCTTGCGGAACAGGACTTCTGTTCCTACGTTCAACCGGTTCCACCAAGCTCATACATTTTACTACATTACTGCACGAGAGCAGTCTACCTCGGTATTGATTGATGGTTTTTCATTTGTACAAATTTTTGCATTGGTGGAGAGAGCATGTGATTGCCAGTGATTGCTTCACTGTAATTGTTACTGCATATGACAAATAAAGAACTCTGTGTTCTTTTGAGTCACTGTCTCTTTGCGTTACAAAAATGCAGAGCTAGCATTCCACACATTTCTCCATCAAATTATCACTGGAAGATCAAGGAAACTCCCAGTACCTGTCTTATATTTAGCAAAGGAAATACAAGTACATTTGACAGAAGGATATTCCGGGAGGTGTTGAAAAGCTTTATTTCCTGACCCACGTTGCTGAGACCTGTGGTCCTCTCAGGACCCTGGCTACACTAGGTGGTGACAGCCGCTCTGTTGCAAGAGTGTTATCACTTTAGCACTGTAGAGAGGGGGGCATTGTCCCCTAAACAGGATGTCCTGGTGGCTGGTCCCATCTCATATGGACTATCCTTTGTGTGTGTCTCTGTCTGTGGGCAAATCCTTAAAGCAGATGTGACTGGGATTTGAAAAGATGCCATCATCTTTTTTAAAATGTCGAGCTCTTCCTTCCTTTACCATGTCAGTAGGTTAGCTTGTTTGTTTTCCTACTTATGGCTTTTGATGGATTCATGCAAACACTGAAAATGTGGCGTGGGCGATGAGTGGATGTGTGTCATTGTGTCTTTGCACTGCGTGTGGTAGGGAGTTGGAGTTATGAGATGAACACGTCTTTTTTCTCTCTTTTTCTTTCTTCTTCCCTCTCTGCCTCTTTTCATGCCCTGGGAAGGTAAACACTTATCCTCTTTGCTCTTGTTTTTCTTATGGTAACTGTTGAACAGTGTGTGCTCCACTCGTGGTTTTATTGCCTGGATTGTCATGCAAGAGACAAGTGTCAATAAGTGGATGGGCTCACTCCAAACAAATGCGCCCAGAGAATGGGCAAAGAGAGCTGAGAATGCAGCTGGGTACACACACTCATGCACACACACACACACACACACACACACACACACACACACACACACGCACACACACACACACACACACACACACGCACAC